>JAOTRH010112078.1:0-15278 GCA_034768845.1 Heliamphora exappendiculata
AAGATTTGTTCCTTGACTTGATTTTGACGTTCTTGGGTTTAGTTCAAATTGTTCGTGGGTTCAAGGGAATTCAAATCATTGTGGGTTCACATCACTCAGGTTTCTTCCTCTCCTTTGGTTGGCAATCCAAAACCTTCGAATAAGAAGCTTCACCGAAAAGGTAAGGCATCTTGTACTTTTTTTATTCCCTTCCTTTCCCTTATAGTTGTTGACATTTATTTCCTAGATTCAGGTCAACATTTTTGATTTTCCTGAGGAGTCTATATCAGGAGATGCTGCATTAGATGCTCTCCTTGGCCGTATGGATTTCTTCACCAGTTCTATGGCCAAATTCTCTAGCACTTCTCCTAAGGATGCTTTTGTCAATCCATCACTTCAGGATGAAGTTAACCATTTCCACACTCCTCTATATTCCCTTCGAAGAGCTGATATCTTTGAAGGCTCAAGAATTGTCCTCATGTATTAACAAGCTATCTATTGTGGCCAAGACTATCTTTAGCCCTGAGCAACAAGCCAAATTGTTTGTAATGTCTGCTGAGCTCTCTGGCAAGATAACCTTAGCTCAATATCATCAAGAGACAATCTGTGTGTGACATGCCTACATTGAATCTATGAGATCTATCTTTGATTCAGTTTCTATCAATCGTGAGAAAGCTCTCCAAATCAAACAGAAAGATCATCAACTTCAAGAAGAGGAACTTCGACTGAAAACAAGGCTTGAACAAGTGCTTCTCGCGAGGCATGCTTTGAAACTGGAAAAGGATTTCTTGATCCAAGAAACAGAAGGTCTTCTTTCCTAAGGAGAAAATAGTTCAGTCAAAGTTCAAGTAGCCTTAGATGACATAGGACAGTCACAATTTAAGTTCAAGACCTTGGTACTGGAATGGGACTTGTTTAAATCCTCTTTTCTTATATAATTTTCGTACAAACAGAACTTTTGTAATTTCCATCAATGAAAAAATCCAATTTTTTGGTTAGTCTTCTTTCATTGATTCCTACATGGTTGGATAATATTTCTTTAGGAGCTTTCCATTGATAGATCTTTTGTGCGGCAGTTGCCCATCGAGAGATTCTAAATGGTATGCTCATTTTGATAATACTTTAAATATTCAAAAAGGTCTTTCCTAATTTGGTGACCATTTAGCAAATTATGGGTCTTTCATTCCCAAAGGCAATATAGTCTTCCAGACTAAATCTCCTTCTGAAAATACTTTATTCTGGACTTTTTTGTTAAAAGCTCTTTCAATTTTCTTTTTCAGGGCTTGAATGCAAGTCAAAGTTTGTAATCAATTTTCTTCAACATCTTCAAATTCTACACTCATTGCCTCGTAATATTGACTCGAGCGCAGATTTTCATGTTGAATCAGTTTAAGTGATCGAACAGTTATTTCCATCGGTAATACGGCTGCATGTCCATATACCAATTTAAAAGGGGTAGTCTGAGTACTATCCCTTTGGGAAGTTCGATATGCCCACATTACCTTTGAAAGCAACTCATGCCACTTCCTGGGGTTATCTTCAATGACTTTCGATAGAGTCATTTTAATAATCTTATTGGTAGCTTCAGTTTGCCCATTTGCTTGGGTATAATATGGTGTTGAATTAATTAGTTGAATCCCATATTCCTGGGCGAATTCTCTTACTTCACTTCCATTGAAAACAGTCCATTGGTCAACAGTTATTGGCTGTGGTAGACCAAATCGATGGACGATGTGTTCTTTTATAAAGCGTATAATACTTTGCTGTGTCACATTCCTCATAGGGACTGCTTCACCCCACTTTGTGAAAAAATCCGTAGCTACTAGGATAAAATCATGCTGTTGGAAAGATGGTGGGTGGATTTGTCCAATCAAATCCATTACCCATCCCCTAAATGGCCAAGGCTTCACAATTGAATGTAACTGTAAGGCTGGGACACTCTGAATAGGTCCGTGCTTTTGGCACTCTTGACATCCTTTAGCATAGGATGTGCAATCCTTCCTAATCGATGGCCAATAGTATCCATATCTTCTGATTAACCATCTCATTTTTTCTCCAGCCTCGTAAGATCCACAGATACCCTCATACATCTCAGCCATTATTTTCATAGCTTCTAACTGGCTTACACAAAAGAGTAACAGACCATCTGATGATCTTCTAAAAAGATCATTTTCCATTAATACATAATTCACGGACCTAAACCTTATGGTTCTGTCAACAGTATCTAATAGTCTTCGCAAAAATTCCATTATCTCGATTCTCCAATCATTATTTTCCATCAAATCACTGTGGAAAACCTCTACATTAGTTCCTTCTTTTTGAAGTGAAAGAGCCATTCTCTTTTTTGTATCCTGACCAATTTTTCGTCTCGCTCTTTTGGGATTTTTATCCCATAAGTCAATTGTGCCATTTCATTGGCATCAGAATTTTGTAACCCGAACACATGTTCAAATTGAACTTCCACAAAGTTTGTCATTAACCTTTTTACTTTGTCTAGGTATTCACCTAGAACATAATTATGGCATTGATAGCTTCTTGCCACTTGCCGAATGACTACTTAAGAATTTCCAATAACTTTCAAATGAGTTATTTGAAATTCTAAGGCTAATTCCAATCTTATGATCAAGGCTTCATATTCAACTTGATTATTCGAAAGGACTAGTTCTTCGTTCAACTGAGAAAGCAAAATGAGACATTCTTTCAGTGGGTGAAACGAGGACTACGCCTGCTCCCACTACTTGATCAGTTTTTGATCCGTCGAACATCATTCTCTAGAAGATCTCTAAGAAATTTATTTCAAACAAGTCTCTTTCTAACAATATGTTCGGATGATCTGCTAAAAAGTCAGCTAAAACTTGGCCCTTTACAGTCTTTTGAGGTACACACACAAAGTTGTACTCTATTAAAGCTAGGATCCACTTCCCTTACTTACCCCTTAGTATAAGTTTAGACAGCATGTATTTAATAACATCTGTCTGGGCAACACCATACACTATTGATGGTAACAAATGATACCTTAATTTTACTGCAGAAAAATATATGGCTAAACAGAGTTTCTCAACTGAAGTGTACCTAATTTCAGTGTCATGTAATTTCCTACTTAAATAATACATTGCTTGCTCATGACCTTGCTTATTATTTTGTGTCAGCAAACTACCTATGGACTGCTCATTAGTAGATATATATAATTTCAAAGGCTGACACGGAGTTGGTGGCATTAACACTGGTGGTTTGCTTAGATATACCTTTAATTTCTCAAATGCTTCTTGATGTTCATTCTCCCACTTAAATTCGGCTCCCTCTTTTAATTTTATTAAAGGAGAGAATGCTAATGTTTTTCCTGCTAGGTTTGATATAAACCTTCTTAGGAAATTTATTTGTCCTAAGAAACATTGGAGTTCTTTCTTAATCGACGGTGGCTTAGCTTCTAAAATAGCTTTAGCTTTATTTCGATCAATTTCTATTCCTCTTTTATGTATCAAGAGCCCTAAAAAAATGCCTATTGATACTCCAAAAGCACATTTTAGTGGGTTCATTTTAAGCTGATGATGTCTTATTCTTTCGAATACTTTTCGAAAGTATTCTAAATGCATATTTTGATGATATGATTTTACCACGACATCATCTATGTATACTTCCATCATTTTTCCTATGAAATCATAGAAAATCATGTTCATTGCTCTTTGATAGGTAGTTCCAGCATTTTTCAATCCAAATGGCATGGCACCCATTCATAGGTTCCTAAAGCCCTAGGACAACGAAATGCTATTTTATGGGTATCCTATGATGCAATGAAAATCTGATTATATCATGCATGCCTGTCCATAAAAGATAAGATCTCGTTCCTGGCTGCTGAATCTACTAATAAATCAGCTACAGGTATTGGATATTCATCCTTTGGGCTTGCTGTATTTAGATTTCGATAATTGATACAAACTCTTATTTTTCCATTTGTTTTCATCACAGGAACAACATTAGACAACCATTCAACATATTTGGTAGTTCTAATGAAACCTTCTTTAAGAAGTCTTTCGATTTCCTCTTTAATTAAGAGTACTACTTCGTTACTCATTCTTCGTAGAGGTTGTTTATGAGGTAAAAAAATAGGTTTCATAGGTAATCTATGTTCTACTAGATTCTTATCTAAACTTGGCTTTTGTTCATACCTCCATGCAAAATAATCTTTATACTCATTAAGGAGACTTATCAGTCTACTTTTCATTTCACCACTCAAACTGAACTTACATTGATAGGTCTTGGATCCTGACATGATCCTAAGTTAACCTCTTCTAACCTATCCTGCACTTCTATATTTATATCGTTTGATTTTACAGGTGCGGCTGTAAGTTCCTATATCGATAGACCCTTGCAATTGTCATGACTTTCATCTAAAACAAACTCTACTCAGTTGTAGGGAGTGGGATTATCTTCGCACAATCTTCTTTTGAGGAAAAACGCATAGAGTCTTTTCAAAGTAGACTCTATTGCTTATTTCTCTGTCAAGCCCCCTTCCATCGATCTCCTAGTCGCATTTTGGACTTCCATTAGCATTATCTCCATCTTTTGAGGAAAAACGCATAGAGACTTTTCAAAGTAGACTCTATTGCTTATTTATCTGTCAAGTCCCCTTCTATCGATCTCCTAGTCGCATTTTGGACTTCCATTAGCATTATCTCCAATTTGCTTATTAGGCCTCTTCAGGATGCTAGGCCTTGGGAAGTTTTGACTTGCTTCTTGTAGTCCCTTCTCGCATTACTCGTAGTATTTGTTCTCTAGATAATGTTGCACCGTAGGCTGTTTCTGCTGCAGTTATCATACTTCCTTCGAAGTTATACAAAGGAGCTTCCACATTGTTAGCTTCGGCCCGAAAAGGATTCCGATCAGCCCAGCAAATTTCCATTTCTTTTCTGCCTTCATCATCTTTCTGGGTCAGAAAGATTACATCTTGATGCAGCGAGGATGGGACACATCTGTTTGCATGTATTCAGTCCCGTCCTAGCAACATGTTATAATTTGAAGATGAATCAACCACGAAAAACGTAGTATTCATCCTTCTGCTTCCAATCATTAGTTTAATGCCAGGACTCCTCGTGTCGATGAGGTTCCTCCAGCGAAATTGCTCACAGTAATTTCTTTTGCAAACATTTTGTGTTTTGTTAAGGATTCTCAATATCTTCGAAGGTAGAATGTTCACCACTGCCCCGTTATCAATTAAAACCCTATCGATGGGCTTTCCGTCGACAACAGTAGTGACATATAGTGGTTTTAGATGCCTTATTAAGGCGTCCTCTGGTGCCTGTATAACCACATGTGATTCCCCCGAAGGATCTTTCTTGATGCCTATTGTATGTGATAAAGGCATCTTGTCAGCCGTCTTTCCTATTCGGACAACAGTCTCTGATTCATCTTCGACATCACCATTAAGATGAACAGGATGATTTGGCTTGGCCTAGAATGTCTTTGGTAGGATTAAAATCATGTTGCAATCTAGGTTGGGTGTGATTGACCCAAACTGTAGAGTTGCAAGCTTTTCCCCAAAATCTCTTGACTCACTTGAATCTTGCCCCTAGTCATTACGGTCTTGCATCACATTTTTCTCCTGGTCTTCCTCCATTTCTGATACCTTAACTGAATCATCATCAGCCAATAATAACTTCTTCATTTCTTCAATTTTTTTAGCCAACACCTCTTTTGACAGAGCTCCTTGCCCTCCAGCTCCTTCTGGTTAGGCTGAACATCGTGATCACGCTTCACATGCTTGATTCCATCCTGGGTCTATACCATATTTGGCACTAGTTGGGAAAGTCCGCGATTTTCCTTTGTAGTCTTCGCTTCTGTGTGGTGGTTGCCGGAGTATACCAAATTTCTAGGGCAGAAAACTTCAGATGCTACAACCTTTCCCATCGATTAGTGGGTGAAATTGGAGGTCTTATCATACTTCTTGATCCTTCCATCGGTCTTCCCCTTCGAGAACCTCGCCAAGGGACTTGCCTTTCTTGAGGCCATTGTTCGGTTCTCCTGAAGTATTGTCTGTACTCTTGTGTTTCTGGAAGAGCTGGTATTACTGGGCTTCCATTCATCAAGAATGGGCCATCATCTGGGCCGTACATCTACATCTCACACGGGCTAAAGATTCCAGGATCCGGTCCTTCGTAGATTAACTTAGCTCCATTATATATCTGCAAATCGCCTCCTCCCATCGTATTGAAATGAAGGGCTGCTTCTGAGAAACACGTTTTCATCTCTTTTTCAGCTATCTCAATTTCAGCTTCTTGTACGACCCTTTGACATCTGATGCATATATACTTTTGCTCTGCAAGATCATGCATCTTTGCTTTTCCTTTATCAAGCCTGGCAGGTTTTTCTTGATGTGCAGATTTATCATGTGCAAACTTATCATGAACAATTACACTCGGTAGCTTTCTCACGACCTTTCCTAGGTTTGCTGTAATTATGTTAATGCTTATCATCTCTGGAAATGGATCACTGCCCACTTCCATGACTTCTTTCCCTTTTACATACCATAACATCCCCTTCTGAATCAAATCCTGTACCACGTTTCGAAAAGTCACACAATTGTTAGTTGAATGTCTAAATGAATTATGCCATTCGATAAAGTAAAAAATCTTTACCTCATCAATTCATCGAATAGTTCATCTGCTTTTGACAAGTCAAAAGAATACTGTCGAAGAGTTGAAGGCTGGTTCCTCTTGTTTGGCTGTGTTGAAGGCATGTTTACAGGCTTATCAACTTTTTGCAGGGTATCACACACAATTGGTGTTTTACCAATTATCTGAGCCACATCAATCTCAACATCTCTTTCAACCTCTTGATAATAGGTCCCTAGGGAAGTTGATTTTCTTTATATTTCTTCTCTTAACAATCCTTCATACCTAGTGGCTCTTAAAGATAGTTCAAACAAATCCTTAAATTTCATTCCTTTGAACTTCTTCCTAATTTCAAAATCAAGCCCATTTTGGGCTAGTTTTACTAGCTCTGTCTCAAGTAAATAGATATGACACCCATTTCTCATTCTTTTAAACTTACTAATAACTGCTTAGTGGACTCCATGGAACTTTGTTTTGACTTGGCTAAGTCAGCCATTGTAACTTCTGGCTCAGTTCTGAAGAACTGGGCATGGAACTGGGTTTTCATGTCTTACCAAGTTTGAACAGAGTTTGGAGGTAAATTAATATACCAAGTAAACATTACTTTAGTCAAAGAGTGTGGAAACAATCTCAACTTCAAGAAATCACTGTTTCCTACCTCTCCGCACTGTAGAGTAAACCTACCAATATGTTTGATGGTAAGACTGACTCCCTTCTCCTAAAAAAAAAAAGTAAATTCAGGAATCTTGTAATTCCTAGGAAAGTCTAACTTATCAACCCAATGTGGGTAAGGTTTTCGAAACATAAGCCTTTTAGCCCTTCAAAAGGCTAGTCCGTATAAATCCTGGGCAATCTCAGTAATTTGTTCTTTATTAACCATAAATTGCTGCCCCATCATTGGGTTAACATTCATTGGTTCAATTTGTTCCATCCTAATTTGTCCCACAATTGAAGGAGGATGACCAAATAGGTCAACCATAGGTGAAATTGGCTGCATTCCTACTGGTGTTCCCTTAACATTGGGACTATAATATCTAGATTCAGGTCTGTGATGGTTATGTTCATAAACTGGTTATAATATGGTCCTGGCCCTTGAGAGATTTTAGGCTAGAATACAGGGTTGTAACATACCTGTTGATGTGTCTGTCCAACATTGGGGCATGTCGATGGCCCCTGATACTCTGTTTGCAACCTAGCCAATGGCATGTTAGCTCTTGCCATTTCATTCGACGTACATCCTACAGGTGCTATCATTGAATCAGGTCCATTCACCACTTTCTTCATCGCTATCATGAACTCTTGCTCATCCATATTTGGGTTGCTGAATACTTCAACCGCCCTCGGGTTACTGAGTACTTCATACACTTTTTGCCTTTCTTGCACGGAGAGCATTTCTAGGCTCTTGGATTGACCATTTAGACCATTCATTTGGTCCAAGTCGTTTGCATTGTTAGTAGCCTTTGTAGAGGCTACACCTTCCTGTAATGCTTTATCCTTGTTGCGAGTCTGCACCATACTTCCTAGCTTAGTACAAAGTCCCATCGGGCGTGCTAAAATTGGTTAATCCAAAATAAATTAATTTCTTTTGAAAAAGGAAATTCTTTTATGTATCAAGCGATTGTGTGCGGGGTCTTTTGCCGTGTTTCAGTACTTCGCCAGAAGATGACAACAGAGATAATCAAGTAATAAAAATAAATTTTATTACTTATGATCGAAATGGGAATTGGTTACAAGATCTACAAGTTACGAACTACTCCTAGAAAGAAAAGAAAAAGATAGACTTTGTGCCAAGTTGAGTGTGTTTGACATTGAATACAATGATAGTATTTATAGATATTTTTGAAGTAACTGCTGGCAACTTCCAATAACTGCTCCATCATACTAGGGTGCCATGCGTCAATTGCAACCTTCATCCACCGATGTCTTCCTTTTACAATGCCACTTGTCAAGATGCCTGGATACATCTCGCAACTGCCTTGATAATCGTGTAATTGCTTGTAGTTGTTTCGCTGCTGTTGGCGGTTATGAAAACGTGCGTTACATCCTTATTGTCACATTTGTGGACTACTTCTCGAATCAACCAAGCTTGCCACGTGGACTTTTTCTTGGACAAGTGACATCGCAAGATGTCGCTTTTGCAAATTAGTAAATGGACGTCACTAACAAATATTCGATGGGAACTTACATGACAGGCCTTAAAAGCACCTTTAAGTAAGATTCACACTTTAAGCCTTTATAAAATATAGGCTATTAAATGGGCAATAATTCCTCGACAGGAAATTATAAAATATGGTGTAAACAGTTGTGTACCGAGTTTATCCAACAAGACAACAATATTGGATACGTACACAGAAAATCCTCTGCTACTTTACCATGTGCACCTATTTTAGTTCTTAATTTGTTGCCATCTTAAGACTGGTTTTTATGTAGAAATCATGTGATGATGGTTATGGCAATATGCCAAACAAGAAATTTTTAGCAGGATTTTAGCAAGGTTGTCAAAATTGGAATTCTATGTTGGATCGTTGGAGGGGTTTACAGAATCGGATCATAAGTTCGGATCGTGAATCATAAGATTCAAATAAAAAATAAAAATTCATATATAATAATGCTTAGGCGAGAAAAATTCCTTAAAAGTAGACATATAAAGAAGGTGTAAAAAATTATGAAAAACATAATAAGCCAAGTAATATTAAAAACGAGAATTAGAACTTTTGCATTAAATGGGAAAAAAATAGAATTAGAGAAGAAGAGTTTTATGATAGAGTAATTTGCAATATATATATTCGTGGTACAAAAAAGAGGAGTCAAAAAATGTGAAGAGTGCAATTTAGAAATAGATTAACAAAAGAAATTGAAATAAAGAAGAGTTTCATGTATCATAAAAGAAAAAAATATTATAGTTGCAATTTGCAATCGCAAAAATAATTCAAAAGAAAAAAAAACAAAGAAAAGTTGGGTGTTATATAAATACCACAAGGGTGGTATTCTTATTACCATCAATTCGGTTTAAATTTCTAATAATTTGAAATCTATTGAATTATCTAATCCAATCTCACAAGACAAATAAGGGGTTGATAGTCTAAGGAGGCAAACCCCCTAATTCCACATAATAAACAAGGCCTTCGATCGCAATCATAAAAATAACAAAATTTAGGCACCAAGACAAAATTTAAAAATAGATCGGTAGCATCAAGATCTGGATGGAGATTCCACGATTCACTAAGATCCTACCACCAAAGTTGTAAGATTTTACCTCTAAGGGATTCTCTACACAATCCGAAATGATTTTGCCAAAAAAAATTGTAAGATTTTAGGATTGTAGAATCAGAATCGGAATTCTGACAACCATGATTGATAGTCAAAGGAGACAAACCCTTACAAGATGGGTCCCACATGTTTTTTGGCCTAATCAAATCCCCCTAATCTCACATAACAAACAAGGCCTTTGGCTGCAATCATAAAAATAACAAAATTTAGGCACCAAGACAAAGTTTAAAATTGGATCGGTAGGATTAGGATTTGGATTCCCCGATTCACTAAGATCCAACCACCAAAGTCGTAAGATTCTACTTCCAAGGGATTCTCTACGTGATCCAAATCGATTTTGCTAAAATAAATCGTAGGATCGTAGGATCGTAGGATCCGAGTCGGGATTCTGATAACTATGAATTTTAGAAGACATTGAACTAATTATAAATAATTCTTTGTGGAATTGTATCTGTGCATGTGCGTGCAGGCATGACAATTACTGTTTTTTGCTTAAACTAGTAACAAATGTTTAGTATCTAAGACTAAAAGGTAAAACCCATAGGGGAAAGACAAGAATGAGGGCCAATTTTGATTTCAAAGATCTATTGCTCAAAAGCAAGAAAATAAGAAAGCTGCTACGGCACATCTTTTACTGCAAAAAATAGTTAAATTGAAAACAAAAAAAGCTGCTCGTGGGACTAATTTGAAAGTTAGAAAGGACATGAACCTCTAACTGTCAGGCAAGAAAAGCGCATACATTTTTTTTTTTGGCTATAATTCAAATCCGAAGACAGATCCTCTACCATTTAACACAATATACAGTTTGTGATATGATTTGAGCAAAATATACCTCGCAAATGAATATATTTACAACATTTCCAACTACCAAGGTGAGGGCCTCATGCCAGATTGCCAGACATCAAAGCATCACCAAAACCCCTCTGACAGCTATTCTATGAACTAAATATATTATAAGGCAACTGCAGAGACTTGGCTGATAACCAGTTCCTCATTCCATAAAGAAAAGTGGGTTACCCAATTGCAACCAACCATTCCAGACAAAATTGATGGGCATTGACTAATGAATTTGGAGAAGACGACCTACCCATTAAATTAAAAGAATAAATTGGCAAGGGAATTCAATAATCCTTTTTTATTTTCTTTTTAACTCAATTATGATCTTCAAAAGAAAATCTATCTGAATAAACCCAATGACCCTAACCTGCATTTTGAATCGATGCGAAATGAAAATCCTGAACACTGGGATAAGAAGAATATGTTTGATTTTGTGTTGTGACATGTCTTGCATTTCCCCATAATTACTGGAAGGGCCTCTTACAAAGGCAAAAGGTTCGGAGATTTTTTGGATATTTATTGTATTTTTTGGCTAATGTTGTCAATAAATTGATTGGAGGCTGTAATCCTTATTGCTAATAGTGGATTTCTTTCCTTCCTCTCTCCTCCACCCGCGAACGTAGACACAACTGCCAAACCATATAAATTCTGTTTCTGCGTGATTGTTTTCTTTTATTGTGTAGATCGAAACCATCTTGTTCATACGTAACATTTTGATTGCCCAATAGAAATTCTAAGTGATGAAAAACCATGCCGTTTGAGAATTGTGCATTAAAGTCACTATTATCTTTTTAAAATCCAGTAGAGGTTCATCTATTCATGCTTTTAGTTAACCCTAAGGGTGTTTCAACTATCAGTGCTTGGGTTTGCTCCCTAAATATCACTGGTTTAAATTGCCTCAGGGCACTGGAGGTTTACTTGGCTGTTAATTTTAGAGTTCTAGAATTAGTAGAAACTGCAAGGCCTTGAAATTAGTTAAGGTACGCGTGAGCTTACCCAGATACCCAGTTATAAAAAAAAAAAAAAAAATCATGCCTCTTGTTAAAACTCCATAGTTTCGGCAACAAAACAATGAAGGACGAAACACAAACACAAGAAATTGAATTAATACGCCTAATCAATGAACTGAGAAAGATGGAGAATCGGATTCAATCAACAAGAGATTGAGCTCAAGACATACAATAGGAAAATATACATATACATATACATATATAAAGATTTCTCGTTTCATGTATGTATCGATGGAGATAACATGTATCAAAACAAAGACATAAGGATTTGAGGAACCTTTCGATGCTTGGCATTAAGTTCTTTGGAAACGCCGGCTTTCTCGTTCATCGTCTCTGTCTCCTAAATTAAGCTCTGGAAATTCCTTTCTCGTTACAGAGAATCTAATACGCAGAATAGAGGAGGAGGAGGAGGAGGAGGAGAAGGAGGAAGAAGAAGAAAATTCAGCGAGGGAGGTGGCTTCAATTGACTTGTTGATCTCAAAACTTGGTTCTGTTGTGTTTGGAGGCTGGCGTATGTGAAAGGACTAACGACTGAAATGAGACTTTCGGTCGGGTTGGCCGTTACCACTTGGCTACAAGCGCTTAAGCCTGTGTTTGGGCCAAAAAACGCCTTTTTTTTTTTGGAGTTCTTTTTTTTGTTGTCTTTCCTTTTATTTTTTTGTTTAAATTTAAATTTTATTTTTCTAAATTTTCGTGATGAAAGTAATACAAAAAGAATAACTGGTCGGATTAAAGTTGAAAATTGTTCTTTAAAGACGAGAAAAAGGCACAAAAGCCTATTTAAGTGGGGTTTTTTGTTTTATTTGATTTTGTTTTTTAGATTTTTTGATCAAATTTTTTTTATTCATTTGATTTAACTTTTCTTATACTTTTTATTTTTTAAAGTTTTAGTGACTTTTTTTTAAAGCATTAACTAACTTCTTGAGATCACTTCCACCAAATTTTCATTGAAACCAAAGCCGCGGACACTTTATAAATTGATAAAGAAATTATTCCAATAAATATAGAATCACATGAACAAAAATAAAGACATGGTACAAAAATGACGTATTAAAGGATAAAAATGAGAATAAGCAACAAAATGCCAGTAAAATGCTAGCATAAGAATGAGATAACTCATTAGCCACTCGAAGATCTTCTAGGTATATGCAAATATTAAGCATTTAATAATTATTTATTTCTTGCGAAAGTTTGTTCTATATATAAATGTAACGGGATCTACATTAGGGATGGCAATTTTCATGTCCCAGCTTATCTCTGCTTGTTTTTATCTCACTTTGTATGAGTTTTTTCTGCCATCGATAACAAACAAAGTGGGAATAATATTTATTTTTTTAACCTTGTTTTTATCTGTCTCGCCCCGATTACATATAATAAATATTTTTTTATATATGAATACATATATAAAATACATATTTTATAAATATAATACGTCTAAAATATTAAAATATTATATTTATCTCTAATTTTTCTTCTCTATTTCTTATATTTTGTATTTTTATTTTTGTTGATTCATTAACTATTATTTTTATTTATTATATTAACTATGACTCTTATTAATATTACTCTTTTAAATCTTAAAAACTAATTTTGAAATATTTTTGTTCATATCCTATTCTTCGCTACTTTTCTAATTTTTTCTCCTACTCCCATCCCAATTAAATAAGGGATAAAAATGTAAAATACTCATCCCTAGTCCTGCCTCGTCCCGTTGCCAACATAAACCCAATTTTTTTTGGCAAAAAAGTCTTCATCATAAAAATAAATAAATAAATAAATAAAAATTTGATTCCAATTCCTGATATTTTTCCTCAAAGGATGCCGTGGCAGTTTATCATAATATTTCATAATACGAAAAATTGGTGAACGGTCCAATTTATAGGTCATTTACTATTTTTCATCCAATATAAGATTTTTTAATGAGTAAAATTCATCCTTATAAAGGTTTTAATATGTAAGGTCCTTTTAGAACAAAAATACCCTAAAATAGATAAATTTATTTGTGCATTTTCAAAACATATATAAAGAACACATATAAATTTATCTATCTTTTATTAAAAGCACGTGTAAAGAATACAAATAAATTTATCTATTTTATTGAAAATACGTATAAAAAATAAATTTATTTATTTATATTTTTTTAAAACATGTATAAAAAACACAGATAAATTTATTTGTTTGAATTATTTGTGTTGATAAATTTATCTGTTAGGTATAACTATACAAATAGATAAATTTATATGTTTGTATATTAAATAAATGAATATCAAATAAATAAATTTATCTGTTTGTTATGTGCAAAACAGATAAATTTATCTATTTGTAGAGTATTTTTTAGAAAAATTACGCAATTGGACATTGCGTGTTAAAATTTTTGTTGATGGATCTTGCACATTAAAATTTATTTTTTTAGGTCATTGACTGAAATTTCCTTCATAATAACGAGAGACTGTTTTAAAAATGGTAACCTTCACCTTTAGGTGACTTCGAGGAGTTTAACCTCAAGCGTGAGGTAAACGTTAGAAATACTTCAAAAAATTGATATCTGTTGCCAAAAATTAGAAAAATAAGGTGAAAAAGACAGTTTAGTTTTCAAAAATGAAAAGAAGAAAACTTGGAAAGAAGGGAGACCTCGCATGCCCAAGTCTCCACCGGTGCTACACCAAAGCATGGGCTTTTTCTTTTTCAATGGATTTATTAGTCCAAGGGCTTTTTAATTTGATTTTGATAATTTTTATAATTCATTTTCTAAGAATAAATATTTTTAAATGGATAATATTTTATATTTTCAAAATGAAAGTGTTAACAAATTTTGAACAATCATAGTTGACACGTTAGCTAAAAAGGAATGACTTTTATTTCAAAAGGTTCAAACACTTAAGAATTCTTTAGTTTGAATTTTTTTGTGCTGATCTTAATTGAAAATTAAGTCAAGCACTCTTAAGGCAAAGTATACTTGAAGCTTATTAAGTGTGCCAACACCAATTGATCAAATATTTTGACACCATAACTGTGTTTCAAGTTGATCTTTAGGTACCGAAAATGTTAGTGTCAACACAAACTAGTTTTATGTCAACACAAAAAGTGCCGAAGTGCCCAGGACTCATTTTGAGTCGACACAAATCATTTTGTGTCAACACAGAAGTGATCCTCACTTTTAGTTTTCGAAAGTTTGGGTCGACACAAATGAAAATTGTGTCGACATAAAACAACCGAGACCTCCTGCAGATTATTGGTGTCGACCCCTCAACAAATCGTGTCGACCCAAATGTTCCGAAGCTTGCTTGCAGAATTTTGGTGTCGACCCCAATAAGATTTATGTCGACACAAAACTACTGAGGCTTCCTGCAGAGATTTAGTGTCGACACCAGAGACAATTTGAGTAGACACCTAATGGTTCCTCCAGATGTTGAAGATTCAAACGTGTCGATACCAGGCTTATTTGTGTCGACCCTAGAACGTTGGAAGGTAAAATGCAGAATTTGTGTCAACCCCTTAGAACATTCGTGTCGACCCAACCATTTGAAGAACCCTGCCCTAGACACGTTGTGTCGATACCAAAGATATTTGTGTC
>JAOTRH010112089.1:0-15278 GCA_034768845.1 Heliamphora exappendiculata
TTCTAATTAATTTTTTATCAAAATAAAAAACTTAAAAAAAAAAATAAATTAATAAATTAAATTTTATGTTACTTATTTTGTATTTAAAATTTTTTATTTTTTAATTAAAAATTTTAAAACAAGATTTGGTAATCAAACAAAAAATAAAAATAAAAATAAAAATAATATTAAAACAGTGTTTTCGTTAACAAAAGTTAATTTTAAAGTGTTATAAAAATAAAAATATAAATAAAGACAGTAATAAAATAAAAAAATATTAATATTATTACCCTTAAATACACGAAGTACAAGTATAATTTACCTTATTAATAATTAGTCACTGAACATTTGTGTGCACGTAAAAGTGCAAATAATATTTTTAGTTGGAGGTGCGTGTGAACGGATGGGTCGTTTGATTCTAAAATTTGTTGGGATTTTAATCATCATTCTTCAACATAAATAAAAATAAAAATTATATATATAAATTATACAAGAATCTATATAATTCGACATAATTTGCTATGCTCATGAGTAAAAAAAATAATACACTATAATCGTAGAATACACAATCACTAGATCAAAAACACTCTAAAATTTCATACCAACAATCCGAATTTAAAAAAAAAAGGAATCATTTCTCTGCTCAAAAGTTATCTTTGTGCTCTAGTATTTTTTTGTTTCTCCTTACGTCTCTATTCTTTTTATTTATTTTTCACACAACTAGAATTATAAAATTTTATTTATAAACAAATTCTAAAATTTTAGCCAATATATAATTATAAAATCGTACACATATTAACCTCTTTATTGATTCATGACTCTATTCTAGCTAAAATACATATAAATAAAACACACAAAAATAAACAATCATTTGAAAATTTTAACACAAACTGCACTAAGACCTCGTTTGGCAATTTAACTTTAAGTTAAACTTTTTACTTAAAGTTGTTATAATTTTTTAAAATTTATTTTTAAATAATTTTATATTCAATATGAATATTGTTTAATAAATTATTACGAGTATATTTGAAAATATAATTTAAAAAAAAAATTTTGTATAATAAAAGTTGCATAAATTTATATAAAAAGAGAAAAGACTAAAAAAAATTTTGAGTTAGAAAATAAAACTTTTTGCTTTTTGGAAAGTGAATTATTGGCGATGATTCCAAACGCCAAATGGTCGCCTCGGAAGTTCAGTCAATAGTTGGAAACAGCGTGTAACATGTGGGCTTTTTATATATACTGTGCGTTCATGGTTGGTACATGCAACTAGATGTTTATTTATTATTTTTCGATAAATTATACTTATCCAATCCATATACAAATTTTCAACTTGGATTATATATATATATATATATCAGCAACAATATTCTAACACTTCAACTAGATGTTTAAATATAATTATTTATTTTCAAAAAGATTTCGATTGAGTAATTTTCAAAATCTTTTCAAAAACTCTTTAAGTATATTTACAAAATTGTCCCCACTAGCCCCTAAAGTGGTAACCATTATCAACATCAACATCAGTGCATCAACATCGTTACCATAAAAGCATATATACGGATCAACACAATTCCAAATGACTTCCAATGAAACAGGCACACAATGTTTAGATGCAATCAATGTTGACAAAGAAGATACCGGTAGCACTCAACTTCACACTTGTCCAAAATAGGTGATTTTTTAGTTGCCGTTATAGCACAAAATATCCAAACCGAGACTCATGCCCTTCTACATTTCTCAAAAAAAAAAAGAAAAAAAAAAAGATCCATTTCTTTTTTATATTATCTACGGTAATCCAGTTTGATAATCTAAACCTTTCATGTTATAAACTTTACCAAAAAGATTATTTATACAAAACATTAATGGTAATCGTCTATTTTTTTTAGTATTAATGTGATTCAACTATATAGTTACCGGTTTCTGATCAACTTATTTTTTTTTGCATAACTGATATTCTCGGTAAGTTCTACGACAAACAATTTGAATTATCGAAATAGACTCACCATAAGCACTATAACAAATAAATAGAGATCTCTCTGTTTTTTGTTTGAGAAATAAAGCGGATCCAAATCCGTAAAGAAAACACCAACAGAATATCCAATTGCATAACAGAAAATAATAATGTCACAATTCAGCCCACCAAGCAAACAGATAGTACATCTTGATGCTGTTGGTTATTAAATTTTGGATAGTCTGAATTTATTCACCCACGTGACAAGATAGGTGAAAAAACTCACTCTTATTCGTCCAAACTTTAAAGTTCGTTGTCTAGTTAATAGTGGAGCACATAGTTTGAACCAATAGAAAAGTAGGTATTGTTCACCCACTTGACAAAGTGGTTGAACAAATTTATTTTTCTAAAAGGGAGAGAGAGAGAGAGAGATCGATCAGAGCCATTGCCAATATGATGCCTAAAAGAGGAAGTAGTTTCGAGAAAGGGGGACGGTGGAGGCTGGAGGGCAGGTAAGAACCACGTCATCTGCTGTTACCGTGTACGTCTCCGGATCCACCTTGATGTTTGGAAGGGCATCATTAAGTTTCATGTCAAGTTTTGTGAGCCTCCTCACGTTGCCTACTGCCTCCACTCTCTTGTTGAGTCCGTAAAGGGCTTTTATTCCACTATCTAACGCCGCCTGTTTGAAATAGGGTGGGTTAGTTGATCAGTAAGTTCTATAAGGCCACAAAAGCGAGGAAGTAGAGGAACGTCAATATAGGTGTTGGAGCCGTATTAGATACGGCTCCGATACGCCGGGACACAATAGGACACGACTAGGACTCTAGGAAATCTTTTTAAAAAAAATTGAGAATCTAATAATAATTATTTGAAACATTTTAATTAAAATTGAACAGGATGAAATAAAATTCTAAATATACCGATCGTTGTTTAAGCCCTAAATATACCAACTGTTGTGCCAATCTTAAACATGGAGTAAATATAAAAATATAAAAATATATATCTTCCTGCGTGTTCGTGTCTCGATTTATTTTTCAAAAACTATCGTGTTCCGTGTCCATATATGTGTCTGTGTCTGCATTTATGCTTCTTTAGCTACAAGCATGTTGGAAGTGGGAGAGAGAGATGTTCTTACCTTACTGACAAAAGCAATGGAGTTGGCACTTCCAGCCTTGCCAAATGCTCCAAACATTGGCCTCATTATCACCTGCACCAACATGCATTAGAATAAAAACTGGACCTGAATGAATAAATGTGATCTAGGTAACTTCGTGTAGAGACCCATGCCATGGTAGATGTGTGGAATTGAATTAGGGTACAGGAGGGACAAGTAAAACATGGATCCACATACATTTTTAATACTACACCGTAGTATTACGAGAATTGTGTAGATAAGGGCCTCCGCTATCCCCTTATTTATAACCTAAGTTCTTAGAAGTTTAATTATTAATAAATTGTTCATTTTTCAGAGATTACTGAAAACAAGATAGAAAAATACAATGTGAAAAATAGGAAGTGAGTTTCTTGTATAAAGGATTGAATATAGAAGTATTTGGATATATTTCTTATTGTACTTAGATTTGTAAACGTGAGAGAAGAGTTGGTTCTGCATGTATAATTTTTTCCTTCCTAGTAAAATATTCTTATCTTTTTATCTGTGTAGGTAGGATATAAGCCGAAGTACATAAATTTATTGGGTCTCTTTGTAAGTGCTTATTATATTTTTGATTAATTGTTTTTGCTACTTTGATACACAAATTACTACTATTTCACAAGAAATTGGTATCAAAGCATGAACATGTTGAATTCAAGAGGCCAAGAAATTGGTATCAAAGCGTTGACGTGTTGAATTCAAGAGGCCGAATTTGCGACCGTCCAGGCCAAAAGTCTCGTTTATGCCTTGACAGCCTAAATGACTCAGGTCACTCACCCAAAGAGTTAGCACATGAGACAAAGTATGCCGATAGCCAAAACCTTAGTCCTCGAGTCCACATACAGTGCCGGCACACTTACTGTGTTGACACCTTCCATGCCGCTGTCAATCCTACAAGGAGACACTAGAACAACTCTCAACGGTGCCTAGAGTCCTCAAGCTCCCTCGAGGATGCAAGGGCTGGTAGGTAGCTCGCCACTCCTCCCTCTTATAGTAGATTCTGGCCCTGTTTGATAAAGATTTTTAGTCTAGAACTGGACTATTAGTCCTTGGGCTCAATAATATTATGTTTGTTTTACATTTTTTGGACCGGTTGCTAATCCCTTTGAAGTGTGGAACCCATTGAAACGCTAGATTTAGAAACCCTGCGAAGTGGGTATTTCTAATCCAGTCCAGCAGGATTGAAATATCATGACCATATTACCATTACTTTTTGAGTGATTCTAAATACACCACAAAAATTTTTAAATACACACACCTTCTAAGTACACTCATTCTTCAATTTTAAAATTTTATCTTTTACTTTATAAATCCTTCTTAATACCCAGCGTACCCCCATTCCCAACCTCTAAATTCTAACACTAACGACCAACCCATCACCACCAACCTACGGTAGCCACCATCACTGCCAACTCCAACTCGACCGCCAACTCCATCACCTCTCTTCATCCACCCCATTTGCTCTATTCCATGTCTTCTTCTCCTTCTGTTCTTCCTCTCTCATTCATCTCCCACCTTTACCTCCCATAACCTCTGTTGTCGTCCCGCACCTTTCTTACCATGCTCTATGTCACAATCTCCCTCCACCCTCGAGCCCATTGCCACTCCATCATGAACCCTAACCCTAGTGCTCTGCGCCGTGACATTTCCTCTTTGCGCTGCCCCTCCATCTCATCCCATGTGTTTGATCCTATGTGTTTGCGCAGTCACTTCCTCTCTTCCCCTCCTATCCCTCACCAATTTCAACCATTGTTCAAATTAGCATGGTCGAGCGTATGGCCTCAGTTTGAATTACCATGGCCGAACGTATAACCTCCGTTCGGTGCACCATGATCGAACACCCGCCTTTAGTTTGGCACACCATGACCGAACATCATCTTACTGCTAGGGATTTAGGGAATGGGAGGGCGAGGTTGCAGGGAATGGGGAGGGAAAGCAGCTGGGCAGGATAGTGTCGCACGTGGAGGGAGGGGCTATTGGGAAGGGGGGTTGTCAGTGAGAGAGGCTAGGGTGGCGGTGGTGGCCGGCAATTGGAAGGTGGTGGCGGAGAGATTTTAGGGTTTGGGAGATTAAGAGTTATTTTGATAACTTGAATGAGAAATAATTGTGAATAAAAAAATTAATTTTGTGAATGTATTTAGCAATATGGTGTGTGTATTTAAAATCACCCTTTTGTATAAATCTAGACATGGCCATGTCTTACATAATCATCTTTCACTCGCATTCTCTTTCCGTAATTGAATATATGATTTCCATGGCTTTTCTAGAAAACGAAGGTTGCGATGCCATGGCGAGAGTCGGGATGACCATCTCCGGAGGCACTGTCACGAAGCTGCATACCTGACTGAGGTCATCCTTAGCCTCACCGCCAAAGCTGCCGCGGTTGGATTAGAGTGGCTTGCCAGTGATAGAGACCTCACTTGTTTCTCTCTTTTTCTCATATTTTTTTCTTTAATTCATGTGTTTATGGTTTGAGAAATGCAATTTTTACTTTAACTATGAAGGATCCGATCTTAGGTTGTGTGTGATTTCATCTTTGCTATGACATGCTTGAGAATTTTTGGTGACCAACCCTTTTTCTTCTACTGGTATCAATTCTAACCCAAACAGGTAAAGGTGATTTCTACATGTTGCCTTTTCTATAATTCCATTATAAAATTTTAAATGGGTAGTCGATTAATTGTTTTTGAATGCACTGAATTGTCAACGGAGGAGGCCCGTTGGTGAGAGATGGAAGAGGCCAGGCGAACTAGTGGAAGAAAAATAAAGAAAGAAAAAGGAAAGAATAAGAGAGGAGGCTGGAGGCAAACTAGTGAAAGAAAAATAGAGAAAGAAAAAAGAAAGAAAGGAGAAAAAGGAAAGGAAAAGAGGGGTAATATAAGAAAGTCACAATTTTAATTCAATTCCACATGTACAAATCAAACATGTAACAGTATAGTCCATTACGAAACCCTATGTAAATTAAACTCGTAAATAGCTAATTCAACTTCATTACTAATGTGACTTCATTCATAATCCTTAAACTAATCACATCTCATTACTAGTCCCATTCAACCAACACCGATTATCAAGCAAGGCCTCTAAGTCATTCATGCTTTGGCAAGAGAAAATATCAAAACGTTCGAGGAGTCGTAATGATTTTTCATAAATCTCACACTTATCGAAAATCACCAAATTTGGGCCCAACACACTATAGACCAAGCTGCCATAAAAGTTTCAAGTCAATCGGACTTCGTTCGGTCACCCAAAACCCAATGCCAAACTGCTGCACGGACTACCCTGGCCTTGGGCTAGTGTCATTGCCATGCACGCTGCTGTTGCCCACGCCTGCGCCAGGCTGCTGCCCCCTTGCGTGCGCGTTTGTATTTGAAAAAGCAATTATTCACCTTACAACTGAAGGAAGATGCGTCTATATCAAACCACCTTGATAATTTCAATACACTAGTAATGAACTTTAAAAGCATAGATGTTACACGTGAATATAACAATAAAGCCATTATTATGTTATGTTTTATACCGCTTTCATATGCGCATTTTGTAGACACCATAATGTAAGACAGACTATATCCCTAGAGGATGTCTAGACAACTCAAAACTCCAAAGAGTTGAAGAAGAGGGTCATGTCAGATAAAACTAATGACAACTTAGGTGTCTATGTCTTACACAGTCTAAGATAAAACTCAACGCCAAAAGCTAGCTATTGAGGTGATGATTCCTTCATGCTTATACTGCACATTATTTTTGTACTTAGGCGACGTGAGATTTCGCTTCACACCCTTCCTCACTCGTCACGTGCTTATTCGTAGCACCCCCGCATGCAGACTAGGGACATGCGCCCTACCCATCCTCGATACTACAGCTTTAATGCCATCTTATACGGTCTTGGGTAGAATTCAACCCAAAAAACAAACTATTGAAGTGAGTGTGCCCTCACGCTTATATATTACACATTACTTTTGTACTTAAGTAATGCGGGACTTTATTTTACAAGGTGAAGGTCAGGTTGCACAAGAAAGTACTTACGAAAAAGGACTGTCCAAAGCGAAAGAAAGGAAAAACAAGGTCAGGTTGCATGAGAATTTACTTAGGTACGCTAAACTCAAACTGTTGTTACTATACTTAGAGTAAAGATATAAGGATTTGAAAAGATGATCTTATAGTTATGAAGGGAATGAGGCGTATTTCTTCAAGGCAACAGTTACTGTCGTAATTGTTGTATCATCTTCAGATTCAATTTCAGACACTATCAAGTTATGGAATATGCGACTTGATCATATGAGCGAGAGGCGGATGGTTGTGTTAAGCAAACAAGGTCTGCTTAAGGGCCACAAAATTGACACGTTGGACATTCGTGAGCATTTTGCTTGCAGAAAGTAATGCCGGGTCAAGTTCAACGCAGGCAAGGAACACAGTGCACATCATATTATATCCATTATGAAATTTGGGGGCCGTCTCCAATTTGGTGTCTTGGTTGTGGAAGGTATATCCTACATTTATTAGTAATTTACCTCGTAAGGTATGGATATATATTTTGAAGCACAAGGATGAAGATTTTGATCGGTTCAAACAATGGAAAACTATGATCGGGAAGTACACTGGAAAGACCAAATGCCTGAGAACCGACAACGACTCGAAATTCTGTGGAAGTACATTTAATGAGTTCTGCAGGAATAAAGTGATTATGCGACACTACACAATTCGAAAAATGCCACAGCAAAATGGAATTACATAACGGATAAGCAGAATTCTGTTGGGAAGAGCTCGGAGTATGTTCTCTAATGCCTGGTTATCCAACAACTTTGGGCAGAACTGTTAATACATCTTGTTATTTGGTTAATAGGTCTCCATTGATGATGATTGACAGTAGGACTTCTGAAAAGGGTTAATCTGGGTCTCCTGCTAATTATTCTAGTCTGAAAGTGTTTGGTTACCTTGCTTATGCTCATGAGTGATGGTAAACTCAATCCAAGGGCAACAAAATACGTATGTCTAGGGTATGCGGATGGGGTGAAAGGTTCTTAATTGTGATGTATGGATGGTAAATGATTTAGAATTATTATTAGCAGGGATGTGAGATTTAATAAGCCTGTAATGCTGAAATCCATTTTAGAGGAGAGTACTAACACTGGACAAGACAATGGTGTCTTCGAGCAGGTAGAGGCTAGAGCTTGACATTGACGTTCCAGAAGCATCTCATGAGAATATTCCAGATGAAAGAGAGATGATTTTGACAATATGGCATCTCGACAACAAGATACATGCTTACCCGGGGCTGAGAGAAGACGACATCACGCCACCTTAAAAGTATGGCTATGCTAGGCTAGTTGCATATGCACTTATGCAGAGGGGTATTGAGGCTCAAGAGTCGGTCACATATTATGATTCGATCACTACTCCATAATCCAAGCAATAGATTGTAGCTATGAATAAGTAAATTGAATTTATTCACACGAATCATACTTGAGAGCTGATGAAGACACCAAAAGATTGGAAGATTGTTGCTTGTAAATGGGTCTTCAAAAAGAGGAATGAACTTTAGGAGTGGAAGTCTGGAAGATGCTAGATTCAAGGCACTGACTTGTAGTTAAGGGCTTCACTCGGATGAAGATATTGACTTCGATGAAATGTTTTCTCGTATTGTGAAGCATAGCTCAATAAGAGTGCTACCTGCTATGTGTGGGTATCTATTCAACCTTGCCTCCCGACAAGTAGGCTAACCTCCTCGCCTCTGAGCAAGTAGGTTATCAGGTCAATCTCCACGCAGGCCGTCGGGTCGATCTTCTGGCCTCCGGGCAAGTAGGCCGTCTGGCCAATCTCCATGTAAGCCGTCTGGTCAATCTCCTTGCCTCCGGGAAAGCAGGTCGTCGAGCCAATCTCTTCGCCATTGGACAAGCAAGTCATTAGGCCAACCTTGCCTCCAGGCAAGTGGCACAGCCCACAACCCACAGCCATCTCCAATATTAATTTGGTCCTAGGCTAGGAGTAGGACCTAAGTACCTCCTCGCTCGGTAACAAAAGAGGCATATGGTTTGGAGGCTAGAGCTCTAGGGTTTGTTAATGGAGTGGCCTCCAAACAACTTCACTTGACCAGTGAGAGAGAAAGAGGCACCGAATCAAGACACAGAGCTCCCACAAGCTTAGGAGCTGGCATCTAGCGAACCAAATCGAATGATACTCCCTCAGCATATCATACGTGTTAATGTGACATAATATTAGAGGAATGAGAGAGCTTAACCTAAAGAGTTAGCTCATCTACTATTTATATTAAACTAAATATTATAAACTAACATAAATAACTCTCAACAATCCCCCTCAAGCTAGTACATATACATCATGTGTACCAAACTTGGTACAAATATATTTCACTTATGAACCACACAAAGGTTTGGTGAATAAATCTGCTAACTGATCCACTGACTTCACATAACTTGTACAAATCACATTTTATAACAGTTTTTCTCGAATAAAGTGACAATTGACCTCAATATGTTTTGTTCTCTAATAGAATATTGGACTAGATGTGATGTGAACTATTGCTTGGTTATCACATAACAAATTTATAGAATGAGAATGTTGAAATCCAAGTTCCTTTAGCATATGTTTCAACCAAATCAACTCACAAGTGGTATGTGCCATATCTCTATATTCAGACTCGGTAGTAGATCGAGCAACAACATAGTGTTTCTTACTTTTTCATGAGACCAATTTTCCTCCAACAAATACACAATAACCAGTTATTGACCTTCTATCAAATGGAGATATAACCCAATCTACATCCGTATAACCCTCGATTCGAGTATGGCCACAATTTTGATATAATAAACCACAACCTGGTACACTTCTAAGATATCTTAAAATACGTACAATGACAACCCAATGATAATTTCGTAGAACATTTAATAACTGACTGACAACACTAACTGCAAAAGATATGTCTGGTTTGGTAACAGTCAAATAATTTAACTTTCCAACCAATCGTCAGTATTGTCTTAGATTTACTAACAAGTCACCTTGATCTGCAATTAATTTTGTGTTGGGATCCATAGGTGTGTCAATAGGTTTGGACCCTAACATTCCTGTTCTACTTAATAAATCAAGAACATATTTTCTTTGAGACAAGATGCCTTGGTGTGATCTAGCCACTTCAATTCCCAAAAAATATTTCAATCTTCCCATATCTCTAGTATGAAATTTGGCTTGTAGAAACGATTTCAACTCCTCAATACCATTATAGGCATCACCAGTGATCACAATGTCATCCACCTACACAATTAGCAATATCTTGGTCGCTCCAATATGTCTACAGAAAACAAAATGATCTACACCACATCTTTGAAGATCAAAACTAGTCACAGTATCGGTAAACCTACCAAACCAAGCACGAACTAAACCAAGCACGAGGAAATTATTTGAGCCCATATAATGATTTCTTCAAACGACAAATCAAACCTGACTCCCCCAGAGCAACAAAACCTGGAGGTTGCACCATATAGATCTCCTCATGGAGATCACCATGTTAGAAGGCATTCTTCACATTGCGCTGATGTAAAAGCCATTCAAACGTGGTGGCAAGTGATATGAACAGATGAACAGAAGAACAGAAGAAATCTTTGTCACTGATGAGAATGTTTCAGAATAATCAATGCCATACACTTGTGTATATCCCTTTGCCATAAGGCGAGCCTTTAGTATGTCAATAATACCATCAGAATGAACTTTAACGGCATACACCCATCTACAGCCGACTACTAATTTGCGCGAAGAAAGAGGCACTAAATCCCAATGTATCATTCTGCTTTAAGGCAAGTATTTCTTCTTCCATTGGATTCTTTCAACCAGAATGGAATAGAGCATCTGTATAAGACTTAGGAAGAGTAATAGACGACAATGCCGCAGATGGTGGAGAACGGGGTGGAGGGTGATCTGGTGGTGGGGAGACCATTGATGAAGTAGTAGAGACAGGTGGGGTCGACTTGACATGAGTGCGACAAGTGTAAACCTACAGGTCAAGACGACTTAAACGTTCAATAGCAGTACTAGATGATAAAAGTAGACTAAAGGAAAGGGGACTAGAGACGGGAAGAGGAAGATCATAAACCAAACCATCTGCAGAGAATCGCTCAAAATAATAGGGGATATACTCAAAGAAAGTCACATCACGATAGACAAAAAACTTACGAAGACCAGGGCTATAACACCGATAACTTTTCTGAGTACGAGAGTAGCCTAAGAAAATATATTAAAGAGCTCAAGGATAAAACTTGTCACTACCTAGAGCAAGTTGATGGACAAAACAAGCACAACCAAAGATGCACAGGGGGGTAAAACGAATGGCGGATCATGTGAAAAGATAATAGAGTGAGGAGTCTGTCTTTTAAGCACAGATGAGGGCATATGATTAATTAAGTAACAAGCGGTCAAGACAGCATCACTCCAAAAAGATTTGGGAACATTCATTTGAATAAATAGGGTTCGTGCAACTTCAATCAAATGTCGATTTTTGCGCTCGGCTACTCTATTTTGTTGTGGGGTGTGAGAGCAAGATGATTGATGAAGGATGCTAGATTGAGTCATGAAGTTACTAAAAGAATGAGAAAAATATTTTCTAGCACTATAACAAAATATCTGAATGAACTAACATGAAAGGACTCAACTCTCGTTTATTAACCAGAAAGTAAAAGGAACACGATGATGCTTTCCAAATTGACACGACTCCTAATCTAAAACTGAAATAGAACTTACACTAGGAACTAAAAGGTTTAAGTTGTCCAATGATGGATGACTAAGACGACAATTAATCTGAAGTGGAGAAGCAATAGCAGGACATGGAGAAGGAGAAACTGTGGATGATGCCTTAGTGTCCAAATAATAGAGACCACCTGACTCACGTTCTTCGCCAATCATCTTCCTCATCACCAAATCCAAAATGATAACAGAATCAAGAAAGAAAGAAATAGAACAATTAAGATTTTTGGTAAGTTGACTCACAGACATCAAATTAAAAAGAAAACAAGGGATATATAAAATAGAAGACAGAAAAAGCGAAGGCGTAGGTTGAATGGTGCTTATGCCTGTTAATATATATTTAGTATTAAGATGTTAAGTATTAATTATAACCTGTGGGGATACCCACAGTATCTATTGTAGGCTCTCATTTTCTTAATAAATATGTGTGCATGTCTCATAATGAGATACACGCTTTTCTGTATTCTCTCTTTTCTAACATGGTATCAGAGCCATGGAACCCTAGCTACCAAACCCTAACCTTCAGTCCCTTTAGTCCCTCTAGCTGCCGCCAGCCACAAACCCTAATTTCTGTGTCGTAACCCTCGTTGGACCTCCGCCGACCCTCCGACCAGTAATTTAGCCACCGCCAGCCACAAACCCTAACCTTTGCGTCGCGACCAGCCACAAACTCTAGCCGCCATCCACCGCCGACCCTTCCAGGCCTCTTGCCGACCTCCGTCAGGCCTCCCTCGACCACAGTAAGCCTTCGCGACCTACCTCAGTCGCCGGAACAGCCTTCAAATCTCCTCGCAGACCACTGCCAGCTTCCACACCCTCTCGCCGGCCACTCGCCAACCTCCGGCGAGCCTCGTTGACCCTCGCCGGACCTCCGGCAGCTCCTTCCAGAGGGCTTTTCTCTCTCTCTTTCCCTCACTGCATCTGTCTAGTCTGTACAATGGGCTGTGGTATGCTGATTCGATGATGTAGTGAGGGTTCCACACCGTTCTCGGTCATTCTCCCATGTAGATGTAACTTGTGCTCCGTAGTATTTTTTGTTTTTGGTCTCCTTGTTGGTAGACAAGGATGTAAGAGGCTTCGGTGACCCGCGAACCTTAAGTTGAAGCTGGCCGGCAGCATACCACAGAGGTTGTCTTATCATCCACATGATTAGTTGATCGGCGACTCGATGGCGCCAATGGGTATGCTCTATGGAAGAAGAGCGTCCTTAAGTCTCTTCAAGGAATGGAGCTCGATTCTCACTTATTTGATGATCCTACATCTCAGGCCTCAGTAACCTTTCGAACTTGGACCCGGGACGATGCCCAGATATTCAGTCAGCTACTCAATTCAATGGAACCTTCCGTTCAGGCCTTAGTGGCTAACACTGATATCGTACGAGAGATCTGGTCCTCATTGGAGTCAATCTATTCACCCACCAATAACCTTTCCCATTTATATGATGTTATGAAAGGCTTCTTCCAGTCTCAGCAATCCGAAAAACTGCTTCAGGATCATTTTCTGCAATTCAAGGTATTGGCATACGAGTTTGACTGGCTCCTTCCATTCACGAATCAGTTGTCCCAATTTCAGTAGCAGAGACAACAACTACTGGTGGTGTGCTTCTTGGCCGGTTTGGATTCCGAGTTCGACTCAGCGCGTTCTCAGATCCTTGTCGGGGTAGATATTCCTACTCTTTTCGAGACGTTCCAATGCCTAAGTCAAGCATCTCGTCGGGATGACTCTCAAAGCCCTACTGCATCCCCTGTTGAGGCATCTGATCAATCTGCTCTAGTAGGTATTCATGGCAACCGCAGCAGTCGAGGCCGCGGTCGTGGTAATGGTAGGTCTGGTCGTGGAAGGGTATTAGTGATATTATTATATGTATGTATATTATGTCTATAGATAGGCCCGTTAGCTAGAAGGGCCCATTAGGATTTGATTGTATCCTTATAATTATTATATATAGTGGACCTCTCTAATTGAGAGGAAAAGCCTTCTGATAATCAATTATTTTTTGATTACATGGAATCAGAGCTAGGTTAAGAAAAACTCTAAACTGTTTTGTAGTTCCGACGTCAGCAAGGCTTGTTCTTGCTATTCCGGTGTAGGCAAGCCCTGTCCCTATGGTTTCGGTGGTTGGCAAGGGTTCGGCTGGGGTTATCTGTTCTCGGCGAGGGTTCGGCTGCAGTTTTTATGGACAGCAAAGGGGTCAACGAGAGCTTTCGTCAACGGCAAGTGTTGATGCACCAGTTGATCTGCTCGAAAAGAGTTGTCGGCGGCAAGGGTTTGGTCCAGAGGGGTCGAAGCACCCTCTGGTTTACTCAAACAAGGTCGGCGACACCTAGGGTTTGCTCAGACAAGGTCAGCGGTGCCTAGGGTTTGGTTCAAGAAGGTCGGCGACACCTAGGGTTTGGTTCATGAGGGTCGACGGTGCTTAGGGTTTGGTCCAGAGGTGGTGTCGGCGACGGGGTTGCTGTCTTCTATTGGCTACTGTTTGGCTGGTAGCGTTGGCTACTGGTGTCTTCTAATTTACGTCGGGTTCACCAGTTTGGCTGGTATCCTTATTTCCTATTGGCTATTGTTGATTTTGGCTATTGTTTCCTTGGTGGCTATTCTTATTGGCTGGTACCCTTATTTCCTATTGGCTACTGTTCCTTATTTCTTTATCTCTTTATTGAATTTTGTGACGTCTTGAAATGACTGAGGGAACCCCGTCCAGTGGATCTAGCCTCTCTAAAGGCTCACAGAACAGTGTTACAGAGATTATGTCTTCATCCTCACGACTTGTTGATGAAAAACTTGATGGTACTAATTTTTCAATGTGGAGAAAGACGGTCTTAACGACCCTTATGGGCCAAGAGAAGGAGAGGCTCTTGAAGGATGACCCCCCAGATTCTAAGTCTGCAGTTTTCGATAACTGGTTACAGGAGGATGCAAGGATTTTCTCCCAACTCCTTAATTCCATGGCTAGAAAAGTCAAAGTATTGGTAAGCAACGCCAATACTGTCAAGGAATTATGGGACTTTCTGGATCTCTTATACTCAAACATCAATAACTTCTCTCACTTGATTGATGCCTTGAAAGACTTCTTCAAACTCAATCAACAGGGGTGATCTCTCAACGATTACTTTGCTGAATTCAAGATCAATCAGCAAAGTAAGGATCCATGGCTAGAAAAGTCAAAGTATTGGTACTTTGACTTGAGGAATTAAGGATTTTCTCCCAACTCCTTAATTCCATGGCTAGAAAAGTCAAAGTATTGGTACGCAACGCCAATACTTCTTCACACTCTCTCAACAGGGGTGATCGCTCCACGATTACTTTGCTGAATTCAAACTCAATCAACAGGGGTGATCACTTGATTGATGCTTTGATTGGTGTTATTTGGTTTCTTGCAGGCTTGGATCCTGAGCTCTCATCCGCTCGCTCACAGATCCTTGCTAGTCCTGAAGTTCCAACAAT
>JAOTRH010112100.1:0-15278 GCA_034768845.1 Heliamphora exappendiculata
TTTTAAAATTTTTTTTAAAAATTACCCCTTTAGTTTTACTGCCCCCCCCCCCCCCCAAACTTCTCCCCCTTAATTTTTATGTTTTTCTTAAAAACAAAAAATAAATTCACGCTTTTCACTAAAATAAATGCCCATTTCATTGTTTGTTCAAAAATTCTAGTGTTCATGCTGCTTTAATCGCCGTTGGATAGGTACCTAAGCTAAGTCCAAGATCTCAAACAAGTTATACAGTAATCAACATCCACACAATCATCAAAATAAATCATCATTCATCATCATTCATCATATTAAGTCACATCACCTTCTGGGGGATCCTAGGCATGCGTCTACGTTTGACATATTATAAAAAAATGCTTTGGTATTAAAATGGTAAGGATAGAATACATACCGAAGGTCGCTGGCGAGAAATGTGGTGGCCAGGCTCCCGCAGTAGAACGTCGACAGCAACAGCATCGATAGGAGGCTCATATCACCGCATCCCACTCGGATGTAGGCGGTTGGGGATCGGAGCATAGGTATGCGGATCAAAATGAGCTGGGTGGCACTCCTCAACATCGGCATCAAGGAAATCGGCCATCGTGGCCTTAGCAGCAGCATCTGCAGCTGCCTACGCCTTGGCAACTACTCGTGCCTCCTCCTCAGCAACACGGCAGGAGGCACGCTCTACCTCAAGAACAAGAACGTCCATCGCAGCGGTGGGCTGCGTGGTAGTGACCCCGCCGGCAGGAAGACTGGTAGTCGTGCTCCCGAGAGTTCCCATAACGGAGCTCTCGCTAGCGGATGAACCACAAATGGCTCCTGCAACGTCATCAAGATTGCCACGACCCGCCATGTCAGAAAGAGCAAAAGAAAATGGTAAAGAAAAAAAGGAAGGCACAAAGAGATGAGAGAGGATTCGAGAGTGCGAAGGCGCTAGAGAAAGTGTGAGTATGTGAAGAATGGCTCTCACTCGCGCTCCTTGAAAACTTTATGCCCACCTGGAGGTGGCGGATGCCATATTTAATGTTGGCGACCATTGAGTTTCCCAAACGTTTTCTGGCGACCGCCAGGTTCAAGGGGATTTTATCCAGCGACCGCTATTTTAGAAGGGTTTTGATAGTGGCGACCACCGTGTCAGAGGAAAAACGGCGCCAGCTTGTCAACAGTCACATCCGTTTTTAGGTTTTTGGGGGGAGTTGTTTGGGGGCCTGTTATTTGTATGTGCTTATTCTCTTTTAAGTATGTTTGTTTTTCTTTTGCATTATTTTCAAAAATATTTTATTAGTAAAAATAATTTCCAAGAATAATAATAATTTTCCTTAAAAAAATAATAATTTTTCTTATTTTGTGTAAATGTTTTTCTAACTTTATGGGCTTTTCAAAAATAAACCTTGGGTTTTTTCTAAAAATATTTTTGTAGTCTCTCGCGTCTCGTCCCAAATTTTTAGGTTTTAACTCGACCTATTAATTCGTGATTTTCTTTTCGATAAATCTAATTTTGAGTCGTAACTTGGCTTTTAATTATTTTTATCCTGCTCTCGTCCCGAAATTGTGAAGTCTTAACTCGACCGATCAATTGCTTTCCCAATTAAGATAATTTCTTGGATCTTAACTCGATCTTTTTAATTATTTTTACCCCCAAACGAGTTCTTAGATCTTGACTCGATCTTTGACTTGCTTGTGCTCCCTTTAGATCTTGACTCGATCTTTAGGATTTGTTCAATCACACCAGCATCTGCATCATGTTTTTATCTCGCATCCCTGAATTTTTGCCCCGGGAACTACGTTTTGATATGATCCCTAGCAAAGGGGTACATAGGCAGCTCGATGAAAATTCGAGTACGACCAGTATCATATGTATGCTTGTGTGCTGGTGGCCTAAGATTCTCGGTCAAATGGATGTTGTCTCTAGATCTTTGATATAACATGTATCACGCGTTGCTATGCAAGTTATATAAAAGAGGGGCAACTGTAGACACCCCAATTTGATCCCGCCCAATTTTAGGTGAATTCGATAATAAAAACAGGTGGAATAATGCTTCAGTTCGATTCTCGGAAAAAGATCCAAGCACAGTATTTGAACCCAGAACCTTCAAACTAATAAAATTTTGTTGAACCATCGATAACATGCTGTCTAAGTCATTCCAACCTAGCGACCGCCAACTTTCATTAGGGCAACCGTCAATAGAACCTCTTGAAAATTCTAGCTAAAATTGGCGACCGCTACCTTCAACCTGGCGACCGCAACTCTCATTGTGGCGACTGCCAATAGAATCTTATGAAATTTCTTTTAAACATGGTGACCGCCATGTTGAACTTGGCGACCGCCAACTCCAAATAGCCTGACGTATCCCAAAATGTGGCAGCACCTCATTAGTTGAAGATTTCTATAAATATCGTACCACTTATAAGTTTTTCAGGATAGAAAATTAGAGACATGTTTAGTGAGAGAAGCTCTGCCGAGTCGCCGAGTAATTCCGAGCCCCAACGCTGAAGTCCTGTCAAAATACCGAGATCCGAACCTCCGACGCCTACATTAAAAGCCTTGCTTGGGTCACCACCCGAGAATTGGACCATTGAAGAACATTCCCCCAACTTGAGGATTCCTAAGCAATTCAGGTATTTTGTTTGGATCCCCGATTCTTCTAACTCCATTCCCTCTCTTTTGGAGTGATCGGGTTAAGTTCAATCTTATTTCGTATATTCTTTTCATTTACATAATTAATCTTGTTTATCATTTACATTGCCTCATGTAATTTAGTTATCTTAATTTTTTTAGTTTACATTTTCACACTAAGTACATTATTATTTTTCATTAATTTAGTGCTAATATATTTTGGCAATTATAACGTATTAATGTTATTAATTGTTTATAAACGCATTTAAATTTATGTGAATGTAGTTGTCAATACTATATTTACATTTAAGTTAAAAGGTTGTAATTAACTTTATTTATCTTCTTCTAATATTAGTTTAATTTCCTTTACTAGTATATTTTATTTTCGTTTAACTTTTTCTTTTAATGTAGTTTAATTTTTTTGTAATGTCCCTTTCTTTTTATAATGTAGATTTTCTTTTCTTTTCAATGTACCATTTTGTTTTTCTTTCTTTTTTTGTAATATTAATGCCATTTTATTTTTTTAGCATTAATTTAATGTTCTAGCAGCATTTATGTTCTTCTCTTTTAATATTAGTGTAATTTTTTTTTTTAAAACGTTATTTTCTTTTTACTAGCTTTGTAATGTAACATTTTATTTTATTAGTTTTACTTTTCTTATGAAGTTTCATTTTCATTTTCTTTTTTTATAATTTTATTTTCTTTTTATAGTTCTTTTCCTTTTTTTTTTCCTTTTTATTATTTTTACTCTTTTACTTTGTTAAACCCAAAAATCATAAAAAGATTCTTAAGCTATATTTTCTAAAAATACAACTTCCTTCTCTTTAATTATCTTTTCTTTTCATTTTCTTTCATTATTTCTTTTCATTTCTTTTCTTTTGTCTCCCTTTTAAAATTTAAAATATGAATAGTTAGGTTTTTTTTTTAGTAATTTAAATATTTTTTTAAACCTTTTTCATTTAGTATCATTTTCTTTTACAAACTTTTTCTCTACGTTCTTTTTCTCTAAATTCTCAAACTCTCTTTTGTCATAATACCCTTATTTTTGTTTTTTTTGTTAGTAAACTTTCTTTTAAAAATAGAATTTTTATGTTTCTTTTATTTGGTGCCTTTTCAACATGTTAATGCTAACTTAGCTCGTTTGGCAATGTGTATATTTTAGTTACTTTTTTTAAAATTCTGTTTAGACTAGTTTATCTTATTTTGTAGCAATCCATGTTTAGGCGACTTTAGTAATTTCTAGCATGCTTTTGTTCTTGTATTTAAATCATGATAGCTTAAGTTATTTTTGATATTGCATGCAGAAGTGTTCCATGTATCATTTAGTTAGAAATTGCATGTCGTAGAATTTAAGATTTTTCTTTTGATATTTGTTTTATTTGGCATTCTATATACATATATTATGTATTTTCTAAATATATTTGATTTTGAATGTTCACTCTTTGTCTCTATTTTTTTTATTTACATACATTTGAGAAATCATATTAAAAAACCAATGATGATTAGTAGATGCCAACCTTATGGTTGGGCGAACGGGGTGCCTAACACGTTTCCCGATTCGTACTTTAGCCCCCAAACTCTTTTTCTCTGGTTAAACGTTTTAAATATCAGTAGCCATTTTTTTTCTTAGTTTTTTTCAAAAACTAAGTGACGATCCCATTTTTAACAAAAAGAGAATTTTAAATTTTAATTTTCAAAGTGTTAAAATATTTTTTAAATATCTTTGAATTCTCTTTTTTTTGAAATATTTTTCAAAACCCCAAAAATCTCGGCGCCACAGGCACCCTGTTTGCCCAACCGCAAGGTTGGCCTCTACTAATCATCATTGGTTCTTTAATAAGACTTTTCAAATGCATGCGGATATAGAAAGTTGAGACAAATAGAGAACATCTAAAATTAAATATAGAAAATACATAACATATGTATATAGAACTCCAAAACAAAGTAAATAAAAATCTTAAATCCTATGGCATGCAATTTCTAACTAAACGATACATAATAGAGCACTCTCACATACAATTTTACCAAAATAAATCAAATTATCATGATTTGAATGAAAGAACAAAAGTATGCTATAAATTGCTAAAATTATCTAAACATGAATTGTTACAAAAATAAGTTAATCTATTATAAGCATAGTTTCAAAGAAAATAACTAAGACATGTATGCATCAAAATAAACTAAGTTAGTATTAACATGATGAACTTTTAATAGAAGAAATACTAAATATAGAATAAAAATGCATAAAAGAAAAAATTATGCATTAAAAGAAAGCTTACTAACAAAGAAATTAAAAATAAAGGTTTCATGGCAAAGAGAATTTAAAAGTTTAAAGGAAATAAAGAAAAAGTTTACAAAAGAAAATTTATAATAAAATGAAAAAGCTAGAAAATACTTACTAAACTAATGAAAAGAATACTTAATTATTTACATTTTATATTTTCAAATAAAACAAAAGAAAAGAAAAATAAATAAAATGAACAAGTGAGTTTCAATTATTATTAAAAAGAAAAAATTATACTAACATTAAAAAAAATGTAAAACTAACTTAGAAGACGTTTTGTAATTTTTGTGTTTAACAAAATAAAATAGAAGTACCATGTAAGGAAAATAAAACTATAGAAAAAAATAAAGCTTTATAAAAAAATAAATAAATACTAAGTGGAATATTATAAGGAAATTAAAACTAATAATAAGAGAAAAAATAAAATACTAGAAAAGAAAATTATACTACTATTAAAAAAAAGGAAGATAGAAAATAAATGCTTAGAAAGGAATATTACACTATTGTTACAAGTAAGAGAACATTAAACTAATGCTAAGAAAATATAGGAACATTTAATTAATATTACAAAAAAAAAGAAAAAAATAGTAAATTGAAAAGTCTACATTACAAAAAGAAGAAAGAAAAATAAATGAAATATACTAGTAAAAGAAATTAAACTAATACTAGAAAAATAAAAAAGCTAAATACAACTACTTAATTCAAATGTGAATGCAGTATTGAAAACTGCATTCACATAAATGTAAGTGCATTATTATAACAATTAACAACATTAATAAGTTGTAGGTTTCAAAATATGCCAGTACTAATTGATGAATTAATGAGAAATGGTAATGTGTTTAGTGTGAATGTGTAAACTAGGAAATTGATTAAAAAGACTAAATTACATAAGGCAAAATAAACAGTAAACAATGTTAACTATAAACTAAAGAAATGTGCGAATTGAGATTAAACTTAACTCGGTCACTCCAAAAGAAAGGGAATGGAGTTAGAAGGCCCGAGGATCCAGACAAAGTAACTAGATTGCTAAAGAATCCTCAAGTCAGGAAATGGTGCCAATAATCCAATCCTTGATATCCAAGTTAGGGCGTCAGAGGTTCGGCTCTCGGTACTTCGGCAGGGTTTCAGCGTCAAGGCTTTGATTGCTTGGCGACTCGATAAAGCTTCTCTCACTAAATTTTTCTCTAAAAATCTTTTTTTTAAATGTACGCTGGGGTACAGTATTTAAAAAAAATTTCAACCAATGAGATGCTGTCACATTCTAAGGCATGTCAGGCCATTTGGAGTTGGCGGTCACCATGTTATGAGTTGGCTGTCGCCACGTTTAAAAAGGTTCCACAAGGTTCTATTGACAGTCGCCGCAATGCAAGTTGGCGATCGGCAGGTTAAAGGTGACGGTTGCCACTTTTGGCTAGAGTTTTCAAAATGTTCTATTGACGGTCGCCACAATAAACATGGCGGTTGCACAAAAAGTAGAAGGTTTCAAAGGGTTCTATTGGCGGTCGCCACTTTGAAGTTGGTGGTTCAAAAAGATTAAATTGGTTTGAAGGTTTTGATGATTGGGTTCAATTACCAAGCTTGGATCACTTCCCGATGATCATACTGAGACACTATTCCAGCTGTTTTTATCATTAGATTCACTTAAGATTAGCGGGGTCAAATTGGGATGTCTACAGTTGCCCCTATTTGATATAACTTACATAGCAACGTGTGATGGAAGTTGTTGGAGGCAATACTGTCAAGATCATTATTTTTGAAAATAATTTTTGGTAAAAAATTAGTAAAACGGACAAACGCCGAAACGGGCTCAAGATAAAACTTTGGACGACAAACGAACAAAATAAAACCCGCGCAACCAAAGTTAATTTAGAAGAATACCTCTTGTCGATCTAATTATCAACTACGACTTGATTCTGAGTTGAAGCTCCAATCAGATCTTTTACCGTATTCCCTTACGCAATCTTCGAACGTAATGTGGGCTATGGTTTATTGAGAACTCGTACCGGCAGAACTCCGATATCTTTCATCTTGAAAGACAAAAAATATGATATATGATATGATGAGATATGATCTAACCACTTCAAACTGGTTCAGCCTACCCGCGTATATATAGAGTTACAGCAGGGATCTAGGGAGTAATTATGAGTTAGAATTCTAGTGGAACACAGACACCTACTAGAGGTTTCTGTAATTATGAAAAGACATGCAGCGATTTCTATAATTTTCGTAAAATACTGAATTACAGTTCACACCACTAAAGAACTATAATTGCACTATGACCCATAATCTCAAGATCTTCTTGCATTGAGCTCATGTTATTAAATGCTTATCATTTTTTTCCACATTAAGATTTCCGATACCTGCCAATTAAATTTAATTTAACCGGTATCTTGAAATTCTTTAAACCTTTCCGTTTAACTTATTTGACCACCAGATAATCAAATCCACCTGCAGGGTTTGGCCCGGTCAAAACTTATAAGTATCCTTAAAGGGGGTATCATCAATCCTGATCATTCAGGACGTGAATTCCGTCGATAATTAATATTTGCTATATAAATAATACCGCTATCCAATTACTGAGAATATAGACTCATATAAAATCGCACCCTCTAATGAATTAAAATAACGAATATTAAATATATACAAATTAATAATTATTTCAGTATTAAGATGATAAACACTATTCATAATAATCTTGGAGTGTGAATTAATTTACCCCAAATGTACCGTTCAATACACACAAAGTGTACTGGCACAGAGAGTCGGAATAACAGACAACGTTATTATCTATTTCCCGTAACCAAGACAGGCCTATTAAAATTCTGTGGCACAGTCGTACCGATAGTATGTCTATTTTCATCTAAACTGTGAACATAAAATTTATCTTCTACAAGAACCTAAAATCTGATGTTCTGTATGTAAGCCGTACTCTACACACCAGCTTAAATACTATACAGAATATCGGATATCCATGTATATCACAGAAATGATATACATATATTGCTCATAAAGATTCTCAAAAAATAAAAAATTAATTTTGTTTAAAAACTAAAATTAAATACTAAAAACATGATTTTCAATATACGAACCCTAACAATCTCCCACTTATACTCAAAACCATGCTGCCATACATCTGACTCCTATGCCTTCTACATGACTATCAAAAGTCTTAGCCAGTAAGCTCTTTGTAAAGGATCTGTAAGGTTGTTTCCTGATGTAAGCTCTATGTCTGACTGAAAATCTGAGTCTGTGTACCCCAAAGGTACTAGATTGTTTGTCTGGTAAACCAGCATATAATCCTTAGTCCTTTTTAGGTACTTGATTATATATTCTTTACCGCAGTCCAATACTCTTGTCCTGTGTTAGACTAATATCTGCTAACCATGCTTGCGACAAAGCAGATGTCGGGTTTATGTCAAAGCATAGCATACATGAGGCTTCCTACTGCCGAATCATAAGAAATTGCCTTCATCCTCTCTATCTCATCAGGTGTCTTAGGACACTAATCCTTGGATAGAATGATTCCATGCCTGAAAGGGAAAAACCATTTCTTGGAATCCTACATGCTAAAACGAGTAAGGATATCATCGATATGCTTTACTTGTGATAAGCCCAACATCCTTTGTTTTCGATCTCGCTCAAGCTTGATCCCAAGGATGTGATTGGCTTCTCCCAAGTCCTTCACATCGAACTGTCATACTTTAACCGTAGATAATGCCACCACATCGTTTCCGATGAGCAAGATATCATCTACATAAAGTACTAGAAAGATCACTACGCTTCCGTCACGCTTCTTGTACACATAGGACTCATCCAGACTTTGATCAAAACCATAAGACTTTACAGCTTGATGAAATCGAGTGTTCCAAGACTTCGATGCCTACTTAACTCTATAAATGGATCTCTTAAGTTTACACAGCAGGTGCTCTTGGCCCTTTGCAATGAATTCGTCTGATTGTATCATATAGATACACTCGTCAAAACTTTCGTTAAGAAAAGCTTTCTTGATATCTATTTGCTAGATTTTGTAATCGAAATGTGCGACAATGGATAAGAGAATCTGGATAGACTTAAGCATGACTACCGGCGGAAAGGTTTCCTCATAGTCGATCATTTCTTTCTGAGTGAACCCTTTAGAAACAAGCCTAGTTTTGAAAGTTTCAACCTTTCCGTCTGCTCCTCTCTTTTTCTTGTAGATCCACTTGCATCCAATAGATTTTATCCATTCGGGTGGTTCTACAAGTTCGCAAACTTGATTGGAATATATAGATTCCATCTCTGAATTTATAGCCATTTGCCAAAGATCTGCATATTTATTTTTTAGTGCTTCTTTGTAATTACATGGCTCGGTATCTAGTTCTACCGGGATCTTGTCAAACGACTCTTTCAATAACATATACCGATTAGGTTAATGAACAATCCTCCCACTACGACGAGGCACTACATGTGTCTATGTACTAGCAGTAACAGGCTGTGCAGAATTTGAACCCTGTGCATCAGTACTATGTTCTTGATTTGCACCTGTTCCGATAAGCATCTCACTACGACAAGGTAATGAAATATCAGTGAGTAATGGAAGAGTATTATAATGCTCTTCCATTATATTATATTTTGGGCCTGTAATCCATAATATAATACTCTTCCAAGAATTCGGCATTGGTGCTAACAATGACCTTATGATATTTAGGATTATAAAATAGACCACCTTTCGTTCTCTTGGGATATCACACAAAGAAATAAACTTCTATCCTTGGTTCTAACTTACCCCTGTTCCCTTTCAGCACATGTGCTGGACACTCCCAAATTCGAATGTGTTTCAGACTAGGCTTACGCCCGATTTACAATTCTATGGGAGTAGAAGGTACTAATTTAGAAGGTACCATATTCAGAATGTAAGTCGCTGTCTCTAAAGTGAGTCTCCAAAACAAATGTGATAAACCTGAATAACTCATCATTTATCTTACCATCTCCATAAGAGTCCTATTTTTTCTTTCTGCTACACCATCCTGCTGTGGAGTGCCAGGTGTAGTCAACTGGGATGTAATCCCCTCTGATGACAAGTAGTCCTTAAACTCCCCAAATAGGTATTTCCCACCACGGTCGGATCGTAGTGATTTGATACTTTTATCAAGACGCTTTTCCACCTTCGCCTTAAATTCTTTGAATTTCTCAAAGTATTCAGACTTATTGTGCATCAGGTAAATGTATCCATACCTTGAGTAGTCATCAATGAAACTAAAGAAGTACTCAAAGCCATCTCAAGTTCGGATTGTCATAGGACCACATACATCAAAATAAACCAGCTCCAACCGTTCTTTAATTCTATAGCTTTGGCCGAAAATGGCCTCTTGGTCATCTTACCCTCTAAGCAAGATTCACAAACTAGAAGTGCCTCCACTGCCAATGAACTCAAAGGTCTATCTGCTACCAATCTATTTATTCTTTTTAGATTAATATGACCAAAGCGTAAGTGTCAAAAAAACGTTTGGTTCATTATAGAAGGAAATTTTCTCTTATATGGTAATATAAATGTATTATTCGTTTCAGTTAGTTGTAGTGTATGAGAGATTAGAGTAATATTATAAAGATCATCCACCAATGTACCAAAACAAATAACCTGTTTATTATCCTTAATAACTACAGAGTTATTAAAATAATACAAATATCTATCTTTAACCAATCCAGAAATGGCAACTAAGTTCTTTCTAATGGGAGGTACATAAAGACAGTCTCTCAATATTAAAGCCCGATCTCTAACAAAACTGAGACTGACATCTTCTACTGCAACTACTGTTACCTTAGTATTATTGCCCATATGCAGGTAAATCTCCCAATCACTTAGTGGTCGAATTTTCTAGAACCCCTACAATGATTTACATACATGATTAGTGGCTCCTGTATCTATACACCAGGTACCGATACATAACACCGCTAAACATGTTTCCACAACCAATGAACAGAAATTACTCTATTTGTTCTGCCTTCTGAAAAATACTGGGCATAGCTTTTTCCAGTGTCGATTCTGGTTGTAGTGAAAACATCTATCTTTCGGCCTTTTCACACCAGTCCGAGGCCTATTAACTACCTTAGAAACTGTGTCTCCCTATTTCTGAACATTTTTTTTCTTCATGCCTTTCGGCCTAGAGGAAGAACTTTTTTTAGAAACAAACACATTTTCTGGTAATGAAGGAACACCATTTGTAGTTAAAACTATATCCAAGTTATATTTTCGGTTAACAAAATCCAATCCCGTTAGTTTATTTTCTTTGAATATTGAAGCAAGTGGGTTGAAATCTATTTTAATCCTGAAAATTAAATAATTAAAAAAATTATTAATTATGATGAGCAAAACTTTGAATTCATTTTAATTTGGTTCTCTCTACCATTTTAAAATTAATTCGCCAGAAGACTGGTTACCTGAGAATAGCATGCCACGATGGGTAGACATCTACTATTCTTCATTAGACCAGACATGCCAATTTCTTTTAATTTTACTATCTAGGCAACTGACCATGGCAAGTAAATTAAATAGCTGACATAGTTTTGATCCAGTATATAATGGCAGTGACTCAGTTGGAGAGAATACTATTATATACAGTTAAATGTTAACTATCACCTAATCGCAAATTAATCGCTTCACAATGAACTCTTCAGTTGGAGAAGTGATCCACACTAACAATTATCCAGAATTATTCCTGAAGTAGGTTTGTACTGACAATACCGCAATTAATCTGTCCGTTGGAGAGGAATGGCTTACTACCGACATGCAAGATTTAATTGCATCGCCTATAAACTGGTGATGAAGTTCGTGAAATTTATATGTGACTAAATTTTCTCTCACACTTAAAATTTTAAAATATTTTTGACGGTTATAAAAATCAGCTTAATTAAAATAAATTTATTAATTTTAAAAATCACACGATCTGAAAGAATCAAATATCTTTTCGTGTACACGATTCCAAATATTCTGATTTATAAAATCATCTTTTCGTGTTTAAATGCGTAACAAATAAAATTTTATAAATGCACAGTTTTTCCTCCGGCTTTTCAGCTAAGATAGTGATTAAAACTATTTATTTATTTTATTTTTCATTTCATATTTTTCAAAAAATAATAATTTATTTCAATTAAATATTTTTTTATTTAATTAATTCAAAATTCAGAATTAATTCTCACATTTTTTCAAAATATCTGATTAAAAAAAATCTTCTTAAACGTGATATTTTGTAAAAAATTAAAAATTAAAAAATTTATTTAATTAAAATTAATTAATTAAAAAAATATAATTTTATTTTTCATTACAAAATATTTTAATTTAAACCAAATATTTGAATTAATTAAATTAACAGAATAAATAAAATCAATAAATATCATCCACGCAGTTAGTAAATAAAAATTAAATTAAATACAAGATAAATATTTCGATTTTATGTTCGAATTGAAACTCTAAAGAGTTTCAGTCTCCTGATAAAAATAAGCTGGAATAATTCAATTTTTATCAGTTTTCTGTATCCTGTTTGTATCAGAACTTCTTGATACTATCTGATATAACAATATATATCATATAAATCTCGTATATATCAAAATATACATTAACTCGCCCCGGGAGAGGGAAATTCGTCGGACCACCACCAGCCACAGTCGGCGCCGCCTCGCCGCCGTCTCATCCGACCTCCATTTTGACGAGTTTTATATCGTTGGAAAGTTTTCGAAATATGAGATTTTTTGTTAAAAAATCTGCTTAAAAAATGCTCGAAAAATAGTCAGAAAAAACGACCCGAACCTCAAAAACGCAGCTGCCCGGCACACCACTGTGCCGCCAACTTACCGAGACTTTTTCGACTTCTTCCCGAACTCAATTTTCGACGTACTTTATATCAAAAAAAAACTCTCGAAAGCACTATTTTTTTTATAAAAAATTCTGCTCGAAAACAGCTCAAAAAACCACCGGAAAATTTCCTGAAACAAATTGCCGCCGCCTTTTACAGTCAACTTCCCGAGGCCGTTCCGGCCTCATCCGAACTTTATTTTAGACGTATTTTATATCAAAAGAAAACTCTCGAAAAGTACTATATTTTTATAAAAAAAGACCTTCTAAAAATAGCCCAAAAAATTGTTAAAAAGCTGTTTGAAAGTTGCTGCTGTAGCGCCACCGCCGCTAGAAAAAAACACTGCTATTTTTTTTAATGCATTATTTGGCATAATTTTTTAAAATTTTTTACATTATTTTAAGATATGTTTTACTGCTATTTTATCTTTAAAAAACTTTTCAAAAAATTGTCCCAAAAATAGCCTAAAAATTATAAAAATCGCCGTCGAACCACAGCCAGCAAAGCCGTCGGAATCGGGCTAATTTGGTGATTTTTTATTACTATTTTTGACTTATTTTTATGCTATTTTTTATACATAAATACTACAAAAAAAACTCACCATAAAAAGCTATTTAAAACCATTAAAACTTACTGCAATATGTGACCCGTAAAAATCCCAATCACCGCCGATGCCGCCTCTGTTCTCCGTGTCCTTGGACATGTTCAACATTTCTTAAATAATCTAAATAGATATTTAAAAATATATAATTGGCTATTACATCGATCCTATGTCTCGAAGGCTCACAGTCGATCTATCACGATCAACCTCCGTGATTAAAAAAATATAATCATCATTCATTCAAACCATTCAATCAAACATGAAAAAAATGATGACCAATTTGTTGGAGGCAAAACTGCGAAGATCATTATTTTTGTAAATGATTTTCGGTAAAAACTTAATTCGACGGGAAAACGCTGAAACGGGCTCTAGATAAAACTTGTGACGAAAAACGATCAAAATAAAACTCGTGCAATCAAAGTTAATTTAGACAAATACATCTTGTCGATCTAATCTTCAACTACGACTTGATTCCAAGTTGAAACTCTAATAAGATCTTCTACTGTATTTTCTTACGCGATCCTCGAATGTAGTGTAAGTTACGATCCTCCGAGAACTCATACCGGTAGAATCCCGATATATTTAAGTCTTTGAAGACAAAAAACAATATGACAATAATAATGATATATGAACTATCAATCTCAAACTGGTTCAGCCTATCCGCGTATATATAGGGCTACAATAGGGATCTGATGAGTAATTATGAGTTTGACTTCTAGTGGAACACAGACACCTACAAGAGATTTCTGCAATTATGAAAAGACATGCAGCGATTTCTGTAATTTTCATAAAATACTGAATTACAGTTCACACAACTGAAGTACTATAATTGCATTCTGACCCATAATCTTAAGATTTCCGATATCCACCAATTAAATTTAATTACTGACAATTGAATTTATTCGGTATCAAGATAATCCTTAAGCCCTTCCGCTTAACTTATTTGACCATCGAATAATTAAATCCATCTGCAGGGTTTGACTCGGTCAAAACTTATAAGCGTCCTTAACAGGGTATCATCAATCCCGATCTTTAGGGACATAGATTCTGTCAATAATTAATATTTTTCATATAAATAATACCACTATCAAACTCACCGGGAATATAGACCCATATAAGATCATACTTTCTAATGAATTAAAACAATGAATATTAAATATATGTAAATCAATAATTATTTTAAGATTAAGAGAATAAACACTATTCATAATAACCTTGGGGTGTGAATTAATTTATATAGACAGTATAAAATTAATTATCCCAAATGTTCCGTTTAATACACACGAAGTGAACTAGTACAGAGAGTCGAAACAATAGACGACGCTATTACCTGTTCCCCGTAACCAATATGGGCCTACTAAAACTCTGTGCTACAGTCGTACTGATGGTATAACCATTTTCATCTAAACTGTGAATATACAATTTATATTCTGCAATAGCATAAAATTTGATTTTCTGTGTATAAACCGTACTCTACATACTAGATTAAATATTATACAGAATATCGGACATCCATACATAACATTAAAATGATATATATACATTACTCATAAAGATTTTTATAAAATATAAGATTAATTTTATTAAAAATTAAAATTAAATACTAAAAGTATGATTTTTAGTATACCAACTCTAACAGTTTTGAATGATGTAATAATGAAAATTTTATAAGTTTTGCTGCTTAAAAATGAGAAGAAATTAGTGTTTTGGACACAGATCTTACAAAGGGAAAGATTACTGAAATGAGCAAATTATAAGAATGAGAAAATTACTTTTAATTTCTTTTTTAGTAAGTGGAGAAAGAAATTACTTAGGCGTTCAAATATTCACCCTTATTAATGGTTGGTTTAATTTCATTTTTCGTAAATGAACCAGAATGGAGAGGTTTCTACATCATTCAGGAAAGAGAGAGAGAGAGAGAGGCGCTAGAATGTATATGTAAGCATATATCCTCTCTCTCTCTCTCTC
>JAOTRH010112120.1:0-15277 GCA_034768845.1 Heliamphora exappendiculata
GATATGCATACATTGCTCATAAAGATTCTCATAAAATAGAAAATTAATTTTATTAAAATTAAATTAAATACTAAAAACATAATTTTCAGTATACCAATCCTAACATAAACCACAGTTAACGATCCTCAGGTGATTGCTGCAGCAAGAACTATGCGTCTCAACACCAACTCCCTTGCCAACAAGGACAAGCGTAAGCATTCCTGGTCTAACAACTCAACCTCACAAGGAACACAACCTAAACGGTTCAACCATCATATAAACAAGCCACACTGACTAGGTTACCACGACCTATCATGTTTACCACACTCATACGAACTCTTTTACGGTCTTCCACCGCAGGACAATACTAACCCCAACATGCAATTCTTTACGGTCCCCAACTGCGGGAGCAATCGGATCCTAAGTTATACACACAGATGCCTGGATGTAGAGCATCTTGCACCACGCGTTGAAGCCAAGAAGAATCCATCTTGTAATCACCCAATCACGGCGATACAAGTTCTTGAGTCACAACTTCAAGGGTCACAACACGGGTACAAAATCCACAGAGAGTTTCACAGTCTTAGATCATAACCAAATCTGAACCAATCAAGAACCTGGCATCTCCATCCAATCGAGATGAAACAAATTGCACTAGACGACATTCCACAAGAAAACTCTCTCTCTTCCTCCATTCAAAGGAAGGAAAAGAGCCAACAAGAAACCATGACCCAACCTCAGCGTACTCCCGGTACTCATCAACACTTAGCCTTCAAGAACTCTATAAATCCTACCTCGAGGCCATATCGACTACGGTCACATAGCTGCTATCAACTCCGATCACGATACTCAAATTATTCGTTACACCGAGCTCTCAACTCTCAGACCTCATTCACACACGTGAACACCATCAATCCGCATACCTGGTACAACACATCCCATAGGACTACAAGCATGTTACTAGGCATACACAGAGACACACGTCAACAATCCCATCACGCCAAGACCTCACTCCACAAGGTTGCGCTTACTCACCTAACTCCAACTAGGCAAACCGCAGCCACATCACGGCCTCGAGCCCACTGTCCAAGTAGGTCACATAGAAAGTGCATGGCACCGAACAAAGGAAATCCAATCCTGAGGCCTTCTATCTAGAGTTACTACTAACTCTCTCAACCATGCAGACACGTCTCGAACTTTCTCTTTCAAGGCACACATCGATCACAGGCATCGTAACTCACGATTTCTCACCTATCGTCCCAGGCCAGCCAAACCATACGGTACATTACTCAACCTGATTACTCTACACTTCGTTCCCATTGGCAAACAAGATATCCATCTCTGAACCTAAGGTGGAACACAAACAACTTCCAAGCATATCACACCCAGGATACATCATCTCAGCACTACCCAATCGTACTATCAAACCCATCCACGGTCCTTTCAAACCTCCTGCACCCAACATGGTTCCCAAACATGACCTCCTGATCATGAAGATAATGACCAAACCACGAACATGCATTCTCGTAGGAATCCCACAAAACTGATTCTCGTCGCATGTTGAAATTGTAACCTGAACCCCTACACATTATAACACAACCTCGACCCATGCTCATTTCAGCATAACTGCAACTCATACTCGTCCCTATCCTTCAACCTTACTCACTCGTAACTCAATTCTCAAACCTCAAGTAGGTAGACAACGTCCAAGGTCATCAGAACTACTCAGACGTCCAAGGTCATCAGAATTGCTCAGACTCCCAATAACATCCCCAGATGCTACTTTGACTACCGTCAACATCCTGCTGACCACCTTCAACATCCTGACTACCAGGAAATATATCCAGAACCACTCACGTTCTGTTATCTCTACATACACCTAGCCAAGAATTTCTAAGCTCCCATCCACTATGTCCCCATTTATACCTCATTCCGAGTGCACGGCTCATGACATAGCATGGCTCACAACATATTTAATCCACCACATGGCCAAAACCATGTACACCAAACCTTAATCGAAAGGAATTATCACTATCCACAAATCGAGTCATAACAACTGATTCCTAGGTTTTCTACCACCCCATCACCCCTACTCAGAAGGCTATCCTTAACATGACTCCAACTTCTACTAGCATACTCTCAAGAGGAGTCAACTATCCAAGCCAAAGCCATCAACCATGCTTCGACTACACCTGAACAAAACTCTGCTCATACTAACTGTGAGACTCGGACCCATCTCTTTTTGAGATATCTATATATGTTGATGTGTTTCTTTTCGTATATGTATCTCTGTATTATATGGTTTATGTTTCAAGTTGTAGAACAGCATGTTTTGTATAGAAGTTATACGTGTTATGCATGCGGGGTTTAGCTTGGTTTCTTTTCTCAGTTTTTCTCCCAGCGACGACCGCTCGAGCAGTGGGGAGCTCGCTCAAGTGGGCTGGTGGCAGAGTGTTGGTCTGAGAGGTGACCGCTTGAGCGGTGGTGTGGCAGAGCTTATGTCGGCAAGGGGTTCGCTCGAGCGGTGCTTAGGCGCTCGAGTGGTGGGTTCTGGGCGCAAAAATCTATAAGGGGTACAAAATATCTTTTTTTGTCCAAAAATATCTTTTGTAAGCATATCTTTTCTCTCTCTCTCTCTCTCTCTCTTCTTTTCTCTACCTTCTCTCTTGCTTTCGGGGGCCCAGAGCTTTGTTTTTGGTGGTTCGATAGCAAATCCTTGCTGTCGGTGACGTGGACTTCGTATCCATCCAAATAGATTCTCGTTATAACGCTGTTCAGTTTTGAGACGTCGAGCATTTAGCTCTCTGAGGTAGGATCTTAAACTTTACTGTTGTATAAGGGTGTTATATGTATTTATATGTGTTTTTATCAAGTAAAAATGCATGATTTGTGATTTTTTCATATTTAAACCTTGGTTTTGGCTAAAAGTGGGTTTTACGCCTTTTCTCAATTTTATACATGATCCGAATGTGTTGATATCTGTGGATTTTAAAAGGATGTTTGGAAACTAGGTGTTTTTGTGAAAAACATGCTTTTGGAGATTTGGAGCTAACCCTCGGGGTTGAGTCTCAACTTTATAACATTTTGGTGAAATATTGTTGTTACATGCTCGTAGATATTCATGTGGATGGATTGGATCCCTTTTATACTTGCGATGTAAAACTGCTTTGTGGGTTTTTAAATATTTTCCATAGATGTACCAGGACAATGGGTGTGTTGAGTTGGGCTTCCATTGCTCCTCGGTGCAAGTCCAGAAATGTGCGCAGAGTAGGTCCTTACGTGCCTTCGGGTTAATCCCCGTAAACGAGGTTAGTTGAGTGCTTAGTACCCTCAGGCTCAGGTCCTGTAAACTAAGTGGTTGGGTGCTTAGTACCATCGGGTTGTGGTCCCATAAACTAAGTGGTTACATTGTCGTGACTCCGTATAGAACTTGTCATTATCGAACAGGCCTCAAGTGGTGACTAGGGTAATGGACAAAAATCTATAGTTGTTACCTGTGTCTGTGTGGCAGAGTCGGTACATAGGATTTCATTTTATCTCTTTCTCTTCGGTTGTGTGACCCGAGTGGAGAATACTATTTTATTACTGCTTTTTCTTAACTGTGGCATGATATCTGTGAGGATGATATGCATAATTTTAAGAATGGAAAACTGATGGTTTTTAGAGAAAAACCTTTTAGCTCATGTGATTGAGCTTATATGTGTATGATTACATAGCCTGTTTTGCAGCTTTACTGTCTTTTCCTATTGGGTTTCGGCTCACGGTGTGGGATTTTGCTATAAAAATATTTTCAGGTGACCATGTGGAGTTGACCTAGAGGCTTGTGGTGATGGAGAACTTGTTGTAGTTTTCTTGTTTTGGACATATACTTATACATGTGATGCCTGTTTTTGAAGGCTGGTTTTGTACGCCTTGAGGCAATATATTTATTCATGTATGAGATTGCATGTTTAATATTTATAAGAGTTGAACTGCTGGGATTTTTATCCAAATGTTGTAAGATTTGAGTTGATGGTTTTCCAACTGCAAATTTTATTTTCCTAAAATGGTGTGTTGGTGGACTTTCGCGTGACCTTGGTGTTTGGGGCGTGACAACTTGGTATCAGAGCTCTGGATTCAAATACCTAAGAGCCATGAGAAAGAGGGTACATCACCTTGTGAGGATGTATGTGTGCTTGATTGTATGTGTTCAAGAGTTTTCTTACATAAGCATGATAGCCTGTGTATCATGATGATTGTGTATCCATGGGTATGGAGGTTGGGCCTTAGGATTGATTAGTCTAGCTTTCGTGCGTTTGGATTAACAAACTTGGGAGCCAAGTTAGAGACGCGTTTCGCAGACGTGATTTCTAGCTAGGAATCTGAGTATGTTGTCTAGATGGATGAGTCCTTCTTGTTAGTTCTCCTCAGTTTGTGAGATATGTGTTAACATGATCTAAGTGGCTATGTGTTAGCATGCTTATATGCGATCTGTCTTTTACATTAGCAATAACATGCTGTATGGATGCTTATCCTGTTATATTGCTTTCGTTTAGCCTTATGTCTATGCGGGGAGGACGATGCCGAGGTCGAGGCCGTGGCTGTGGTTCTGGCTGAAGAGACATTCTAGTCCCAGATGCTGGGGATGCTAATGCACCCCAAGGAACTGTTGGCGAGGGAGATCTATTGCGTGAGATGGTTGGATCCATCCAGCAACTGGCTGAGGAAACTAGGGGAAGGGAGAGCATATATGAGCCAAGGACGATGGTCGCGATGCGTGAGTTTCGTCGTCTGGACCCTCTTACATTTTCTAGGGATCCCAACCCCACAGTAGCCACAGAATGGCTGGAGCTGGTTACCAGGATCTTAGACACGCTTTAGATAGAGGAAGATGATCTAAGGGTTACGTTTGCTGCCTTCCAGTTGAGAGGCAGTGCACACATGTGATGGAAGTTTGCTAAGACCACAGCCGGAGGCACTTGGGATGCATTCACGAAGGTATTTCTGGATAAATACTTTCTAGCGACATTAAGGGATCGCTACAGAGAGGACTTCTTCTTTCTGACGTAGGAGATGATGATTGTGATTGAGTATGAGGCTGAGTTTACTAGCCTATCCCGGTTTGTATAGGAGATTGTACCTACAGATGAGTTCCGTGCGAAATGGTTCGAGAGGGGTTTGAGGCCCCCTATTCGTGACAGAGTGGCAGCGTTTAGGATGCAGGTTTTTAAAGAGTTAGTGGAGACCACCGTGAAGGTGGAAGATACTCTAAACGAGACGCACAAAGACAGGGACAGTAGGGGTCAGCAAGACGGTGGACGTGCACAGTCTTAGGAACGCAGGGACAAGCGTCGACAGACATCTAGTCCGAGTTCTCATCTGGTGGGGTCGTATCAGAGAGAGCTTTTTTTTAGATGCCAACGGTCAGGGCATCGTGCGGAAGAATGCAAGAGTCCGATGCCTGTTCAGGCACTATCACAGTCGCAGGCACAAGGGAGAGGGCCAAGACTATGTTTCGAGTGTGGCCAGCCGGGGCACATCCGTATGGACTGTCCTAGAGGAGGGAGTATACGGAGCACAGCTGGAGCACCTGTTACTCCATCTGCCCAGGGACGCAAGCTATCTTGATTTGCAGAGGGGGGCGCTTCAGTGTAGTCGGGCAGACAGTCTACAGTGCAGGGCCACAGTGGGCAGGCCAGGGTGTATATTCTTGTAGATCCTAGTTCATCCAGGGCACCGGTCGTGCCCGATACTGCTGCTACTACCACCTCCATGATCAGAGGTACTCTTTTAGTCTATAGATCATGGGCCAGTGTCCTTATCGACACCGGAGCATCATATTCTTTTATATCATCTGCTTTTGCATCTACTTTGGGGCTAGAAATGAACTGGTTGGGTAGTACCTTGAGCGTTGAGACCCCAGTCAGTGGGAGTGTGACGTTGAATCTTGTTTGTAGATCCTGCGTGTTAGAGGTCGCCGTTCGTTGTTTAGAGTTTGACTTTATCATTCTAGACATGACCACGTTTGATGTCATCCTATGAATGGATTGGCTGACCACCTATCGTGCCTTTATCGATTGCGATCGACGGTGGGTAACGATTTGTCCACCTGAGGGAGATTGTTTTTGCTTCGTGGGAGACCAGGATAAGGGTTTGATGACTATGCCCGGTGCTATGCAGAACCAGGGCAACCTGGGTTTCCTCTTTGCAGCCCTCATGTTAGATGAGGAGGTTAGAGTTTGAGGAGAGTTACCTCCGGTGGTCTGTGACTATCCAGATGTCTTCCTTGAAGATCAGTTTGAGTTGCCACCGAGCCGCGAGGTAGACTTCTCTATTGATCTAGTTCCTAGAGCTGCTCCCATATCTATACCGTCTTATCATTTTGCACCTGCTGAGTTGTGTGAACTTAAGGTACAACTTCATGAGTTACTGGATAGGGGATTTATACGTCCGAGTACTTCATCGTGGGGAGTTCCTACTCTTTTTGCAAAGAAAAAGGATGGATCTTTGCGATTGTGCATCGACTACCGGAAGCTGAATCAGGTGACAGTGAAGAACAAGTATCTGATGCCAAGGATAGAAGATTTGTTTGATCAGTTGAAGGGGTTGAGCTGCTTTTCAAAGATTGATCTGCGATCGGGATACCATCAGTTAAGGATTAGGGACGAGGACATAGCGAAGACCGCCTTTTAGACTCGCAATGGTCACTACGAGTTTTTGGTTATGCCGTTCGGTCTGACGAACGCACCGACTATGTTCATGAGTTTGATGAACCAGATCTTCCATCCTTATCTAGACAGTTTTGTGGTAGTTTTTGTGGATGATATTCTGATATATTCACCCACTAGGGAGGCACACGAGGAGCACCTGCGTATCGTGCTATAAACTTTGAGAGAACATCGCATATATGCGAAGTTCAAGAAGTGTGATTTTTGGATGTTTGAGGTGAGATATCTGGAACATGTAGTATCATCAGACTGGATAGCTGTGGATTCGTCGAAGACTGATGCTGTGACAGATTAGGAGCAATCGAAGAGTGTCTTTGAGATTCACAGTTTTTTGAGTTTTGCAAGCTACTATCGACGGTTCGTGAAGGATTTTGCGAGACTTGCTGCACCGATGACACATCTGACGCGAAAGGGAGTTATGTTTGTTCGGAGTGAGCCCTATGAATTGGCATTCTAGGAGCTTAAGATGAGGTTGACTAACGCGCCTGTGTTGATCATTCTAGAGCGAGGCTTGGGGTATACAGTGTACTGCGATGCATCACATGACGATCTGGGTTGTGTTGTGATGCAGGGAGGTAAGGTTGTGGCCTATAATTCTCGGCAGTTGAAGATGCACAAGAAGAACTGCCCGACAAACAATTGGAGTTGGCAGCTGTGGTCTTTGCCTTGAAAACATGGCATTACTATCTTTATGGAGAGCATTTCAAGGTTTTCTCCGATCACAAGAGCTTAAAATACTTATTTTTGCGGAAGGACCTGAACTTGTGCTAATGACGATGGATGGAGTTGTTGGAGGATTATGATTTTGACTTGCAGTATCATCTAGGGAAGGCCAATGTTGTAGCCGACGCTCTTAGTAGGAGGTCTCACGAGTCGTTAGCTTCTGTGGCTATACGCGAGTGGGACATGCTTGGAGAGGTTGGGGAGTTTGATCTGTGTCTTGGGGAGACAGCGGCAGGTGCCACCCTATTTTCAGTAGTTACTCAACCAGTGTTGATAGCACATGTGCTAGAGGTCCAGCAGACGGACCAAGAGGAGCAGATGATACGGGAACGTGTTGCTAGCAGAGAGGATACAGCGAGATAGATTGTGGGTTCAGATCAAAATATGAGGTTGGCTGGAAGGTTATTTGTGCCAGAGTCATGCCAAGCTGATCTACTACGTGAATGTCATCATTCTCGCCTTACTGTGCATCCAGGGGGCACGAAGATGTACCATGACTTACGTCGTCAGTTCTGTTGGACGGGAATAAAAAGGATGTGATTCAGTTTGTTTCTCGGTGGCTTACCTGTCAGAAGGTGAAGGCAAAACATCAGAGGCCGGTGGGCTTGTTACAACCATTACTGATATTAGAGTGGAAGTGGGAGAACGTCACGATGGACTTTGTGTTAGGACTACCTTGCTCACCTAGGGGACACGATGCCGTATGGGTTGTGGTTAATAGGTTAACGAAGTCTGCACACTTTCTCCCCGTTCGCGTGAAGGATTCAGTGGATAGATTGAGTAGCTTGTATGTCAGAGAGATAGTCCGATTGCATGGAGTGCCAGTGTCTATTGTTTATGACTGAGACCCGTGCTTCACATCGCGCTTTTGGTAGAGTCTTCAGGAGGCATTGGGGACAAACTTGATGTTCAGTACTACCTTTCACCCCCAGACAGATGGTTAGTCTTAGAGGACTATATAGATTCTGGAGGATATGCAAAGGGCTTGTGTTCTTGATTTCAGAGGTTCTTAGGAAGATCATCTACCATTAGCAGAGTTTGCATACAACAACAGCTATCAGTCCAGTATTGGGATGGCACCGTATGAGGCTTTGTATGGTAGACCGTGTAGATCACCCGTGTGTTAAACGGATGTGGAAGAGACCACAGTCTTGGGACCTAACATGGTACAGGAGATGACAGAGAAAGTTACCGTGATTTGCCAACGCCTTATGACAGCGCAAAGCCGTCAGAAGAGTTATGTAGATCAGAGGAGACAACCTTTGGAGTTTGCAATGGGGGATCATGTGTTTCTGAAGGTCTCGCCACGTAGAGGTTTGATGAGGTTTGGTCGTAGCAGGAAGCTATTACCGCGTTTCATTAGACCTTTTGAGATCCTTGACAGGGTTGGAGAAGTTGCATATCGTTTGGCTTTACCTCCTCAGTTAGCATCTGTGCATAACGTGTTCCATGTTTCTATGCTACGAAGGTACGAACCTGATCCTTCACTGGTGTCAGATTGGGCTAAGCTGTAGGCTGATGAGGAGCGTCCAGTGAGGATTCTTCATACAAAGGAGTAGGTGTTGAGAGGTAGAACAATTTCTTATGTCAAGGTTCTATGGCATCATCATGGGATTGAAGAAGCGACGTGGGAGCTCGAGTCTGGGATGCGTGCTAGATACCCAGACCTGTTTACCTCGTGACCTGGTAGCGAATTTAAGGGGTGAAATTCCTTAAGGGGGAGGGTTGTGAGACCCAGACCCATCTCTTTTTGAGATATCTATATATGTTCATGTGTTTCTTTTCGTATATGTATCTCTGTGTTGTATGGTTTATGTTTCAAGTTGTAGAATAGCATGCTTTGTATAGATGTTATACGTGTTATGCATGTTGGGTTTGGCTTGGTTGCTTTTCTCAGTTTGTCTCCCAGCGACGACCGCTCGAGCGGTAAGGAGCTCGCTCAAGCGGGCTGGTGGCAGATTGTTGGTCCGAGAGGTGACCACTCGAGCGGTGTTTGGGCGCTCGAGTGGTGGTGTGGCAGAGCTTATGTCGACAAGGTGTCCGCTCGAGCGGTGCTTGGGTACTCGAGCGGTAGGTCCTGGGTGCAAAAATCTATAAGGGGTACAAAATATCTTTTTTGGTCCAAAAATATCTTTTGTAAGCATATCTTCTCTCTCTCTCTCTCTTCTTTTCTCAACCTTCTCTCTAACTTTCGGGGGCCCTGAGGCTTTGTTTTCGGTGGTTCGATAGCAGATCCTAGCTATCGGCGACGTGGGCTTTGTATCCATCCGGACGGATTCTCGTTCCGACGCTGTTCAGTTTTGAGACGTCGAGCTTTTAGCTCTTCGAGATAGGATCCTAGACTTTACTGCTGTATAAGGGTGTTATATGTAATTATGTGTTTTCACCGAGTAGAAAATGCATAATTTGTGGTTTTTTCATGTTTAAACCTTGGTTTTGGATAAAAGTGAGTTTTATTCCTTTTCTCGATTTTATACATGATCCGGATGTGTTGATATCTGTGGTTTTCAAAAGGAGGTTTGGAAACGAGGTGTTTTTGTGAAAAACATGCTTTTGGAGATTTGGAGCTAACCCTTGGGATTGAGTCTCAGCTTTATAACATTTTGATGAAATATTGTTGTTACATGCTCGTAGATCTCCATGTGGATGGATTGGATCCCTTTTATACTTGCGATGTAAAACTGCTTTGTGGATTTTTAAATATTTTTCATAGATGTACCGGGACAATGGGTGTGTTGAGTTGGGCTTCCATTGCTCCTCGGTGTAAGTCCAGAAACGTGCGCAGAGTAGGTCCCTACGTGCCTTCGGGTTAATCTCCGTAAACGAGGTTAGTTGGGTGCTTAGTACCCTCGAGCTCAGGTCCCGTAAACTAAGTGGTTGGGTGCTTAGTACCCTCGGGCTATGGTCCTGCAAACTAAGTGGTTACGTTGTCGTCACTCCGTATAAAACTTGTCATTACTGAGCAGGCCTTAAGTGGTGACTAGGGTAATGGACAGGAATCTATAGTTATTACTTATGTCTGTGTGGCAAAGTCGATACATAAAATTTTATTTTATCTCTTTCTCTTCGGCTGTGTGACCCGAGTGGAGAATACTGTTTTATTACTGCTTTCCCTTAACTGTGGCATGATATCTGTGAGGATGATATGCATAGTTTCAAGGATGGAAAACTGATAGTTTTTTAGAGAAAAACCTGTTAGCTCCTGTGATTGAGCTTATGTGTGTATGATTACATAGCATGTTTTGCAGTTTTATTATCTTTTCCTATTGAGCTTCGGCTCACGGTGTGAAATTTTGTTGTAAAAATATTTTCAGGTGACCACGTGGAGTTGACCTAGAGGCTTGTGGTGATGGAGAGTTTGCTGTAGTTTTTCTGTTTTGGACATGTACTTATACATGTGATGCTTGTTTGTGAATGCTGGTTTTGTACGCCTTGAGACGATATATTTATTCATGTATGAGATTACAAGTTTAATATTTATGAGAGTTGAACTGTGGGGATTTTCATCCAAATGTTGTAAGATTTGAGTTGATGATTTTCCAACAACAAATCTTATTTTCCTAAAATGGTGTGTTGGTGGGCTTTCGCGTGACACTAACACTCGACGATTATCATCCACGTCCAACCTCACACGGCTGAACTCAACTCACTGACGAGTTCCATAACACATTAAGCGGTCAATGCTCAATTGTAACCTTACCTCTACAACTGATAGCAACCAAGTTGCACATCCAAGACCTAAACCATGGTCTCATCGTCTCGAAGGGTGTATAGTTCATATATAAAAGAAAGACAGAACACGACAACCTAAGGTTGATCTAATATGTTATTTCTAACACATACCACATAATCATGCTAACGCATAGGATCATACAGACACAACACCGATACCAAGGAGAACTGACAAGAACGACTCGTCACTTTGGATAACCCACTTAGATTCCTTACAAGAAATCACGTCCGCGAAACGTGTTTCTAACTTGACTCCCAAGTTCGTTAATCCAAACGCTCGAAGGCAAGACTAATCAACCCTAAGGTCCAACCTCCATACTCACATATGTTGGAGGCAATACTGCCAAGTTCATTATTTTTATAAAATAATTTTTGGTAAAAATTAACTGGACGGGCAAATGCTGAAACAGGCTCCAGATAAAAAATTTGACGTCGAACGATCAAAATTAAACCCGTGCAACCAAAGTTAATTTAGATGAATACCTCTCGTCGATCTAATCTTCAACTACGATTTGATTCCGAGTTGAAACTCTAGTCAGATCTTCTACTGTATTCCTTTAGGCGATCCTCGAAAGTAATGTGGGCTACGATCCTCCGAGAACTCGTACCGACAGAACCCCGATATATTTTTTAAAGTCTTGAAAGACAAAAATAATATATCAACAATGATATAAAAATCATCTAAAACTGGTTCAGCCTATCTGCATATATATAGGGCTACAGCATGGACCTTTGGAGTAATTATGAGTAAGACTTCCAGTAGAACACAGATACCTACAGGCGGTTTATGCAATTATAGAAAGTCGCAGTGATTTCTACAGTTTTCATAAAATACTAAATTACAATTCACACCACTAAAGAACTATAATTGCACTATAACCCATAATCTCAAGACCTTCTTGTATTGAGCTCCTCTTATTAAATGCTTACCATTTCTCCCCACGTTAAGATTCTTGATACTCGCTAATTAAATTTAATTACTGACAATTTCATATAATCGGCATCTTGATATTCCTTAAGCCCTTCCACTTAACTTATTTAACTGCCGGATAATTAAATCCACTGGTAGGGTTTGGCCCGATCAAAACTTATAAACATTCTTAAGGGGGTATCGTCAATCCTAATCATTCGAGACGTGGATTCTGTCAATAATTAATATTTGCTATATAAATAATACTGCTATCCAACTCACCGGGAATATAGACCCATATAAAATCACACCCTCTAATGAATCAAAACAACGAATATTAAATATATGGAAATCAATAATTATTTTAGGATTAAGAGAATAAGCACCATTCATAATAACCTCGGGGTGCGAATTAATTTATATAGCCAGTAGTGAGTACTAAATTAATTACCCCAAACGTCTCGTTCAATACACACAAAGTGTACTAGCACAGAGAGTCGAAACAATAGACGACGCTATTATCTATTCCCTGTAATCAAGACAGGCCTACTAAGACTCTGTGCCACAGTTGTACCGATGGTATGTCTATTTTCATCTAAACTGTGAACATAAAATTTATATTCTGTAAGGACCTAAAATCTGATCTTCTGTGTGCAAGCCATACTCTACACACCAGATTAAATACTATACAAAATATCGGATATCCATGCATAACATTAAAAAAATGATACACATACATTGCTCATAAAGATTCTCATAAAATAAAAAATTAATTTTATTAAAAATAAAATTAAATACTAAAAATATGGTTTTTACTATACCAACCCTAACAATCTCCCACTTATACTCAAAACCATGCTGTCATACATCTGACACCCATGTCCTTTACATAACTATCAAAAGTTTTAGCCGGTAAACACTTTGTAAAGGATCTGCAAGGTTGTCTCCTGATGCAAGCACTATGTCTGACTAGAAATCTGAGTCTGTGTACCCCAAAAAGTACTTGACTGTCAACCTGGTAAATCAACTTATAATTCTTAGTCCTTTTTAGGTACTTGATTATATTCTTTACCATAGTCCAATGCTCCCATCCTGGGTTAGACTGATATCTTCTAACCATACCAACAGCAAAATAGATATCTGGTCTAGTGCAAAGCATACATTAGACTTCCTACTACGGAAGCATAAGGAACTGCATTCATCCTCTCCATCTCATCAAGTGTCTTAGGATACTGATTCTTGGATAGAGTAATTCCATGCCTGGAAGGGAGAAACCCTTTCTTAGAATCTTACATGCTAAAACGAGCAAGGATATCATCGATATACTTTGCTTGTGAAAAGCCCAACATCCTTTGTTTTCGATCTCGCACAAGCTTGATCCCAAGGATGTGACTGGCTTCTCCGAAGTCCTTCATATCAAATTGCCCAGATAGCCATACTTTAACCGTAGATAATGCCCCCACATCGTTTCCAATGAGCAAGATATCATGTACATAAGGTACTAGGAAGATCACCATGCTTTGGTCATGCTTCTTGTACACACAAGACTCATTCGGACTTTGAACAAAATCATAACACTTTATAGCTTGATCAAACCAAGTGTTCCAAGACCTCGATGCCTGCATAAGTCCATAAATAGATCTCTTACGCTTACACAACATGTGTTCCTGGCCCTTTGTAATGAATCCGTCTGGCTGTATCATATAGATATACTCGTCAAGCCTTCCGTTAAGGAAAGCTATCTTGACATCCATTTGTCAGATTTCGTAATCGAAATGTGCGGCAATGGATAAGAGAATCCGGATAAACTTAAGCATGGCTACCGATAAAAAGTTTTCTCATAGTCGATCCATTCTTTCTGAGTGAACCCTTTAGCAATAAGCCTAGCTTTGAAGGTTTCAACCTTCCCGTCTACTTCTCTCTTCCTCTTGTAGATCCACTTGCATCCAATGGGTTTTATCCCTTCGAGTGGTTCTACAAGTTCCCAGACCTGATTGGAATACATAGATTCTATCTCTGAATTCATAGCCATTTGCCAAAGATCTGCATCTTTGTCTTGTAGTGCCCATTGTAGTTACAGAGCTCGGTATCCAGTTCTGTCGGGATCTTGTCAAAAGACTCTCCCAAGAACATATACCGGTCAGGTTGATGAACAACTCTCTCACTACGATGAGACACTACATAGTTTGTGTACTAGCAGTAACAGGTTGTGCAAAATCTGAACCCTATGCATCAGTACCCTGTTCTAGATGCACATGTCTCGATAATCCTCCCACTACGACGAGGTAATGGAATATCAATGACTTGTGGTTCCTCTTCCGTTCTACTGACATTTTCTCTTAGTTCTTCCAGAATAATTTTGCTATTGGGCATGTGGTCCATAGTATAATCCTCTTTCAAAAATCGGGCATTAGTGCTAACAATTACCTTATGATCCTTAGGATTATAAAATAGACCACCCTTCGTTCCCTTGGCATACCCCATAAAGAAATAGACTTCTGTCCTCGGTTCCAACTTACCTGCGTTCCCTTTTAGCACATGTATTAGACACCCCCAAATTCGAATGTGTTTCAGACTAGGCATACACCCGGTCCACAATTCGATGGGAGTTGAAGGTACTAACTTAGAAGGTACCATGTTCAGAATGTAAGCCGCTGTCTCCAAAGCGAGTCCCTTAAACGAATGTGGTAAACCTGAATAACTCATCGTTGGCCTCACCATTTTTCATAAGAGTCCTATTCTTTCTTTCTACTACACCATGCTACTGAGGAGTACCAGGTGCAGTCAACTAGGATGTAATCCCCTCTGATGACAAGTAGTTCTTAAACTCTCCAAAGAGGTATTCCCCACCACGGTCGGATCGTACTGATTTGATACTTTTACCCAAATGCTTCTCTGCCTCTGTTTCGAATTCTTTGAATTTCTCAAAGCATTCAGACTTACGGAGCATCAAGTAAATGTATTCATACCTTTAGTAGTCATCAATGAAACTGACAAAATACTCAAAGCCACCTCTAGCCCGAATTGTCATAGGACCACACATATCATAATGAACCAGCTCCAACAGTTCTTTAGCTCTATAGCCATTAGCCGAAAATGGCCTCTTGGTCATCTTACCCTCTAAGCAAGATTCTCATACTAGAAGTACTTCCACTTCCAATGAACTCAAAGGTCCATCTGCTACCAGTCTGTTTATCCTTTTTAGATTAATATGACCCAAGCGTAA
>JAOTRH010112131.1:0-15277 GCA_034768845.1 Heliamphora exappendiculata
ACCATAAATAGAGTTTACCTAAGATCCGAAACTTCTCATACTCCTTATGAGATCTGGAATGGAAAGAAACCTAGTGTCAAATATTTCAGAATTTTTGAAAGTAAATGTCACATCCTTAGGGATAGTGAGTCCTTAGGAAAGTTTGACTTTATGAGTGATAAAGGAATATTTTTAGGTTACTCTACCACCAGTAGGGCCTATCGTGTGTTTAACCTGAGAACCTCGACTCTAGTTGAGTCAGCAAATGTTGTGGTTAATGACACCATGTTGGATGAGCCTAGCTCCACTGATAGTGAGGAAATGTGGCATCTATTTGAGGGGGAGAGTTCTACCTCTCTTAATGAGATCATTCCTAACTCATCTTATGATGAACCTACTTTAGAGGGTGAGAATGCTGAAGAGCTTGTGTTGAATGAACAAGTTCCTCAAAATGAGGATTATCCTTCACCTGCCAAAGAACCATCTGCAAGGGTTAAATTGAATCATCCTATTGACCTTGTCATTGGGAACCCCAGGGATGGTATGTTGACAAGAAAAGAAGTACACACTGAAAATGAAATCACATATGTGTGCTATACTTCCCTATTTGAACTCAAAAAGATAGAAGAAGCTCTTGGTGATGAAAATTGAGTTATTGCCATGCAAGAAGAGCTTCAACAATTTGATAGGGAATGAAGTGTGGTATCTTGTCCCACGACCTAGCAATAACAACGTCATTGGAACTAAGTGAATTTTCAAAAATAAACGAGACGAAAATGGTGTGGTTGTTAAAAACAAAGCTAGGCTTGTTGCCCAAGGATATTCCCAAATTGAAGGGATTGATTTCGAAGAGACTTTTGCTCCGGTTGCCCGTCTTGAGTCCATTTGACTCCTCTTTGCTATAGTATGTTTCCTTCGCTTCAAGCTATATCAAATGGACGTTAAAAGCTCTTTTCTCAATGGAGACATCAAAGAAGAAGTCTACATTGAGCAACCTAAAGGGTTTGTTGACCCTTATCATCCCCATCATGTCTTTAGGCTTAGAAACGCTCTCTATGGTCTCAAATAAGCCCATCGGGCTTGGTATAAAAGACTCACTGACCACCTTCTAAATTCTGGCTTTGTTCGAGGGGGAGCCGATAAAACTCTCTTCCTAAAGAAGATTGAGGATGACTTGCTCATTGCTCAAATTTATATCGATGACATTGTTTTTGGCTCCACTTCGGATCATCACTCTCATTACTTCGGTGCCGAGATGAGCCATAAATTTCAAATGAGCTTAGTTGGGGAATTGAGCTATTTCTTGGATTTTCATGTCAGACAAATGAAAAATGGTACTTTTATATCGCAGTCTGTGTATGCCCATGACCTTGTCATGAAATTTGGCTTAGATTTTGGAAATGAAGCCCGAACTCCCATGAGTACGAGCATCAAACTTGGAAAAGACTCCGAAGGGAAAGATGTTGATCCCACTTTATATCGGAGTATGATAGAGAGTCTTTTGTATCTCACCGCTAGTCGTCCTGATTTATCTTTTAGTGTTAGGGTTTGTGCCCGATTCCAAGCGTGTCCCAAAGAGTCCCATCTTACCTCCGTCAAGCGTATTATACGCTATGTTAAAGGGACCAAGAATCTTGGGTTGTGGTATCCTCATGATACTAGCACGGATCTTGCGGCTTTTTCTGATACCAACTGGGCTGGGAATATTGATGACCGAAAGAGTACCTCGGGAGGGTGCTTTTATTTGGGTAACTGCTTGGTTGCTTGGCATAGTAAGAAGCAAAATTGTGTCTCTCTATCCACTGCCGAGGCAGAATATATTACAGCTGGGAGTAGTTGCACTCAATTATTGTGGATAAGGCAAATGCTTCAGGATTACGGGTTTACCCAAGGCACTATGACTGTGTTCTGTGATAACACTAGTGCTATCAATATCTCAAAAAATTCTATTCAACACTCCCACACCTAACACATCGACATTCACCATCATTTCATTCGGAATCTTGTTGAAGATGGTGTTATGACTCTCGATGTTATTCCCACTCAAGATCAAAAAGCCGATATCTTCACTTAACCCTTAGACTTCTCTAGGTTTGAATTCTTTAGGATGTCTATTGGTTTAATCTCTATGGATTACCGTGTGCGGTTCCTTATCACTCTTGGGTGTATCTCTTCCTCTCCCAAGAGTTAACTCTTTCCTTATTCTTCTTTCTCCTGTTCTTTTTTTTTTTCCTTTTGCATGCTTGTGTGCCTGATTGTGTGCTTGTGTGTTTGTCCTTCATTTGCATATCTTGGTCTTGGATGAGGTGTTGATTTCTTACTCTTCTTAGGCATAGGTTTTTTTATGGATCCTCATGTGCATCAGATTTTTACTCTCTTGTGAGTTTTTCTTATGCTTAATATTATGTTTAAAAAATCTAATTATCATCTTTATGCGCACACGCTCTCCTGGAGCATGCTAACTGATGAGGTAGTAAGGTCGTTTCGGCCTGATTTCTTAGGTTACTCTCTTTGGTGACTTGATTGACCGATATTTGTGGTTTACCTTAAGTTGCTTTCCCTTATATCCTTCTACTCATCCTTGTATTTTTAACGACCTACGAGATACTGCTTATCTCCTCTGGGTGATTCCGTCTTTTAAAGGATACCTTCTTTGCCTCCTCCATTCTCCAAATGAATAACTAATAATAATAATAATAATAAAAAAGGGAAGAAAAAGAAAATCATATCTCAAGATGAATAAATATATCTTTATGGCTGTGTGCCTTGACTAATTTCTCTATCTTTGGCTGAGATTTGTGCTTATGACTCAAGGTCCAAATGCTAGGCGGTTTGACTTCAATGTTGTCTTGATCGGTGTTTGAACCTTAGTTCTTGGACTATTTCTACACTTACCCCTCTTCAAGTCTCTTGCTCCTCTGCCACAGAATTCACCATTTACACTTGATAGAGTTATGAGTTTGAGAATTTTTATCTTAAGTTGTTGCATGCATCTATCACTTGCATTTGTTTATATCTGTATCTCATGATACTCTCTCTCATTTGTCATGTGCTCGAATTTGAGTTTGGACTGTCCACTGGGTCCTGCCATTGATCTGCTTATGCATGGTTAAATTTTCTTTTGTCTAAACAAACTTTTCCGTGTTTGTTGGTCTCTGGTTGCATGTGTTATGCTTGATCTTTTGTTAAGGGGGAGTCTCTTGGGTTGTGGGGTTTAGAAATCTATGTTTTCTCGCTTTCCAGTGCATGGCGCTCGCAATGTGCTCATGCGCCTTTAGGCGCTCGCTCGCTATGCGCTTGAGCGCCCATGCGCGTAGTGCTGCATTAAATGTGCTCGCAAGGCGCTTGAGCGCCTGTGCGCATTTTGCCCTTTTAAGGGTGCTAGCGCTCCTTCTTCTCTCATCTCTCATTTCTCATTCTCTCTCTCTAGATTCTCTCTCTCTCTCTCTCTCCACCCCTCCATCTCCTTTGCGTTCTTCGTGTTCTTAGCGTTCTCCATGGCTCCGGTTCTTGCACCTTCCGTAGGTATGATCTCTTCTCTTTCTCTTCTTTCCTGTTGCTTTTCCATTATTCTGCTTCTCAGCATCATTAGTCTCTTGCTCTTCCTTACTGGTGCCTCCACTAGCGGGACCAAGTCCCATGGGTGGAAACGGTCTCATCCCCGTTCTCTAGGGTTTGACCCTCTCCCCACACCTGAAGCTCGTACAGCCTATGCTGTTCTTACTGGACGCGGCATCCTCATTGAGAGGAATGTGCTTGTGTCTAGCTTTATCCATACCGGCCTAGCTGAGCAGTTTGCTTAGTGTCGCTGGATTGGTCTATGCTCCGGTCACCGAGAGGTGCTTCGCGAGTTCTACGCGAACGTATCCTCAGTTGACCAAGAGCAGTGGTCTCTGACCACTAGGGTCCGTGGCCGTGTTCTTATCTTTTCTGTTGCGCGCATTGTTTCTCTCTATGATGTCCCTCGGGTCGAGGATCCTCAGTATCCTCTAGGCGCCGAGTTCCGTCCATCTCGTGGTGAGATATCCCGTGAGCTCTCTGACGGTGCCTTCATCCATATCTCTCACCTGAAACAGCATCACCTTGCTCCCCACTATCGTACACTGAACAAGATTGTTGCTTCAGTTATCGAGCCCACTGGACATACGTCCAACATCACGGCTCCTCGCGCTGACCTCCTATATGCTATCGGGCGTGGGTACTCCATCACCCTGCCCTGTCACATCTGGTATATCATCCAGTCCTATGCCCAGCACCCTTCAGGCACTGTTGGCATTCCCTTTTGTTCTCTCATTACCATATTATGCCATTCACACTTTGTCCCTACCATCCCTGGGGAGCCCGTGCTCTTCCCCAAGGGTGATATATCCTTGCAGACAGAGAGTCTGAGTGCCGCACACTTAGACGTGGATCCTTCAGCCACTCCTCTTGGAGAGCGTGCCACTCCCGAGTATCTCACTATCATTCCAGCCTTCCTTCCCCTTCACGCTGCTCCAGCTCCTCCACCGGCTGCTGATATTCCACCTGCTACCGATCCACCTTATGCTGCCCCTCCTCCTGCAGCCGCTTCTAGCTCTGCTGCTGGTCCTTCTTCCTCTCTCCCGCCTCTTCTAATTGCTCCTCCTCCAGGTGCTGCTGCTGCTAATCCGATGTCTCAGGTGCTACAGTATCTCGCACGATTCGAGGCTAGGTTCGACGCTCACGACTTGACACTAGTCGCCTTTCAGGAGCAGCTGGCCTCTGTCGGACTTCAGCTTGCCCACATCCAGCAGCGCCTCGACATAGACTTCAACACCTCAGATGACGAGGCTCCATCTCCGGACGAGGTCTAGTTTGCAGTTGGTCTTGCTCCTTGGCGTCTCCGTGACAAAAGGGGGAGAACTATGGGTAGCTGGGTAGCTCTTTTTGTATATCTCTTTTGATGTATCCAGCAATTTATGTACGTAGATAGGTTTAACGTATCTCTTTTGATGTATTTTCTTTCAGCCTTTCATTTTGTATCCATGTACTTAAAAATGCTGCTTATTAGTGGAGCTATAATGTTTATATACATGATCTTTTGTTTATCTTCATGGCTTGTGATATCATCTATTTTCATATATGTCGTATTGTATGTATGCTTTCTAATTCAGCCATGCTTTAAATATCATGTTATTGTTCTTCACGTTGTTGGCGTTGGTGTGTAGTTTCTCTACAGATTGTGCTATCTCATTGCCTCATGTTTAGTATCTAGATGCCTAGAGTTTGTGGATATCTTTGTATCAGTTTCTTTTCATGTATTGCTTCTGTTGTTTGTTTATGGGGTTTTGTCCCAGAAATGCAAAAGGGGGAGATTGTTAGTATTGTTGGCTATTTTCGGTATTTGACAAAATCGCCGGAGTCTGTACCCCTTTTTGTTTTGTGTATGGTCGTATGCTCTGTCTTGTGTCTCCGGGTCTCGTCTTCGCCAGATCTTGCTCTCGTGAACTTTCTAGACATCTTTCGATAACCCCGACAAGATATTTGGCCTCACTTACGCACAATCATTGCATGTTTAGGTAATGTTCAGCATAAATTATCTTTTACAACAGCATGCATGGTTCCTAGGGCTTGCATGGGGCTTAAGTCTCTGGCGCTCGCTAGGCGCTCGCAAAGCGCTTGAGCTCCCATATTCTAGTGATCAGTGCTTGCTTGGCGCTCGATAGGCGCTTGAGCGCCCCTCTTGTCACCTTTTCCAGTATACAGCGCTCGCTTGGCGCTCGCTTGGCACTTAAGCGCCCCAATTCCAGTGAGCAGCGCTCTTAAGGCGCTCGCTAGGCGCTTGAGCGCCTCTGGTACACTGCGTGTCGCAGTTCACGAGCCTCGCCCCTGTTTTGATGAAAATTCAATGCGCTTGCAAAGCGCTCGTTTGGCGCTTGAGTGCTTCGCCCTTTTCATCAACCAATCCTGGTTGAGCTCTGTTTTTGTATATAAGGATAACAGTGCACGTCCATTAGGTTAACTGGAGTGTCCCTAATTTTCTGAGAAGGCTACTTTCTCTCTCAAAGAGCCTTTCCTTTACTCCATCTTTCTTCCTTCTTTTGTAGCAACCTAAGGGCATTCATTAGTTTTTTTCAAACACCTTAGGTTGTGTATTCTTGTTTAAAATCACATTCTCTTTCTTATACACTTATTTTTGTTTCATTCACACACTTGGCCGAGTTGACTCGGAGCCGTCATCCAACGAAGATCGGGTCGTTGTGCTCGTGGTTGCTATGGGATCAATGAGGTGCTCGGGGAGCTAAGTCAATAAGCAGAGTGAGGTCTACATTGTGGTATATGTTTGTAATCCCTTCCTCTTCGTGTTTTTTGTACCCTTATTGATTCATAGTGGATTATTGTGTGTTGGTGTCGTGGTTTTGATTCCGGCGGTATACCCTAGGGCTTTCACGTTATATCTCGTATGTTGTGGTGCATATGTTTATTTCCTTAGTTTTGGCTTTTGTTTGCAAAATTTTTGAAATTTTTATTAAAAAGGAAAAACTAATTTTTGTTGGCCTATTCACCCCTCCTCTAGGCTCAATTCTTAAGCTTATTAGTTTTTTCAATTTGAATACTCTTTTAACCTTGCATATTCATGGAGACAGAGTATGCGGCATTGTCAAATGGTTTGGGACGTGACTGGTTTGATAATGGTTGGATTGGTAATCCATCCGTCCGATTTATTTTTCGATTTTCTCAACAGTTTGATTTTCAAAATATTTCTCTCAAGCACTATGAGGAGTTCTGTTTTGTTTAAGGTTTTTAAAGAGTCGTATCATTTCTATATCAAGTTTAATTTTAATCAATATAATTTTAAATTTTACATAATCTAATCGAAATTAATTTATTTGAGTTTGACGAATTTCACATTATTATTTCGTACAATGTCTTTTTAGTTTTTATGGAAATATGCCGTTATTTCTTAAAAGGAAGAGAAAGCATGCCAAATAATCTTTTTTATTATATTAAATAGATTAGTTTAGAAGTGAATATCTTTTAAAGGAAAAAAGTTACTATAAAATAAAGAATCCAAACAGGTCCATATGTCACACTAAGAACTTTCACAAGTAGGAAGTCACCTCAGTTTTCTTTTCGTGAGATAACATTTTATGAGGTTCTTTAAACTTCGAAAAAAATAGTTGGCCTCAGCCTTTAAAATGAAGATCATAACTATGGTAAAGTTTTCGTTTCCCTTTTTTTATTAAAAAATTTTAAAAAATTTAAATACATTGCAAATATAATATAAAATTGAATAAGAAATAATACTAAATGCATGACAACTATTCAAAAAAAAAGAGAAAAGAGAAAAAATGCTTCCAAGCAATTTAAGAAACCCACCCCCTCCCCCACGACAAACATAAAATTTAACTTTCACGAAATGAATCATTATTAATATACGTTAAAAAAAATTTAAAAAACGAAAGATAAACGATTACCATGACCAGTTTAGCGTTATCTTTTTCTATAATTAGCATAAATGACATTGTAGTATTCACTTATTAATTCTAACAAAAAGGGTAGATCAAGAGTGGCCATCTAACCTCAATTTTATTGTTACTAGCTTTAATTTACTTGTGTCAATTTGATAGATGCCTAGATTAAAGAACAGAGTGGCAGAAAATATATGATGAAAGCATAAAAAGCAAAGAAAACAAAAACATAAATCACACATAAGACACAGCAAAAAGGGGAAAGAAATTAAAGGAAAGCACCAAAACAAAGGGAAAGAGAAAAAAGTATAAGGAGATTAGAGAGGGACATATCTCTACCATCTCCCTCCCCTATTAAAAAACTGTAATTGGTATGTAATAGAGAGAGATAACCGTGGTCAAGCTAAGATAGCAGATTCTTGGTAGTTGGTTCTAGCATTATCAAACCTCCTATGTAAGAAGTCATGATTAAAACATGCTAAAAGCACTTAAAAACGAAAGATAAAATCAATTGCTATGACCCGCATAGTGGCATCCTTATTACAAGCCTAAAAAAATGGTATTGTAGTTTGTATCTAACTCTAGCAAAAAGCTTATCGAAGATTGGGGGTAATCATTTAGCCTTAATTTTGACGTCATCGGCGTTGTATATTGTTTTATATTTTTAGTTTGTGTTTTATTCTTTCATCGTTTGTTCTCTATTATGTACTACTCTATACTCTTAGAGTAGCATTTTTTAATCTAGACGTTTATCTGATGGCACTCATTAAACAGAGATTGCAGCCACCATTTTTCTCCTCCTATCGAAAAAAATCTAATTATTACGCAGTAGAGAGACAATGGTCAAGTTAAGATAGCACAAAAGTATTATTGTTCTTGGTACATGGTTCTAGCACTAACATGAAACGATAAGTAAAATAAACCTTTAATAAAAGCATTTGTAGTGATAAGGTTGACCCAAATTATAAACTGTTTTATTTGGAATAGTGGGAGGCACATTGCAAGCCATTTCAGGGCCTGCAATATTTTATAAGAAATTTCAAAATGATATTTAAACTTTCACATTTAGTCTCCCAATATTTAGGGTCTGAACCAAAATTTTCATAAGAGGTTAAATTCCATTTACTCAATTAAAAGAGACAAGTTTAAATATAAGTGTTAAACTAAGGGTCTTGACGCAAGAATAGAAAAATTGATGTATTTCATCTTGGGTTTCATTGATTTGACTAACAAAAATAACCATCAACTTTTTAAAATAGCAATAAGATTAATATGGTTAATGAATATTTTCTTCTTTTTTTTTATAAGAAGAATTAATGAATATTTTCATGTGATAATTAGTGTATTCGAATTATTAATTAGTGCATTCGAATTATTAATTAGTGCATGAATTATTAGTGTAGTTTTTTTTTTTTTTGTACCAAATGATATTTGGTTGAGAGAATATATGATAAAAAGATTAAAAACACACAAAACAAAAACATAAATCACACATAACACAGAGTAAAAAAGGAAAAAAAATGAGAGGAAAGCACAAAAACGAAGGGAAAGAGAAAAGAGTATAAGGAGATTAGAGGGAGTTATCTCTACGGTCTCCCTCCCCTATCAAAAAACCGTAATTGGTATGCAATAGAGAGAGATAACCGCGGTCAACTTAAGATAGCAGATTCTTGGTAGTTGGTTCTAGCATTATTAAACCTCCATGTAAGAAAAACATGCTAAAAAGACTTCAAAAACAAAACAAAAAATCAATCACCATGACTCGCATAGCGGCATCCTTCTTAGAAACCTAAAAAAACGATATTGTTAGTTTTCATCAAACTCTAGCAAAAAGCTTATTGAAGAACGAGAGTGATCATGTAGCCTCAACTTTGACATCATCGGTATTGATTTACTAGTGCTAATTAAATAGGCGTTTAAATTTAAAATTGCTACACTGGGAGAGTAGAATAGTACATAATAATAGAGAACAAGCTATGAAAGAATAAAACACAAACTAAAAAAATAAAATAATATACAAATCACTCATTAATCAGAGTAAAAGGGAGGAAAGAAAGGAGATGAGAGAGGAAAGTGAAATTGAAGAGAAAAGTGAATACGAGAGGAAGAAAGGAAAATCTGGAGAGATGAATATTAGAGGGGCTACGGCAGCCATTTCTCTCTTCGTATCAAAAAAAAAATCTAATTATTAGGCAGTAAAGAGACTACGGTCAACTTAAGATAGCACAAACGTATTATTGTTTGGTACTTGGATCTAGCACTAACAAAAAAAAAAAAAGTAAAATAATCCTATAATAAAAGCATTTGTAGTGATAAGGTTGACCCAAGTAATAAACTGTTTTCTCTAGAATAGTGGGAGGCACATAGCAAGCCACTTCAGGGCCTGCAATATTTTATAAAAAATTTCAAAATAATATTTAAACTTTCACATTAATTTAGTCTCCAATATTTAGTTCATAAGAGGTTAAATGCCCTCTACTCAATTGAAAGAGACAAGGTTAAATGTAAGTGTTACACTAAGGGTCTTGATAATACAAAAATTGATGCATTGCATCTTGGGTTTCATTCATTTGAATAACAAAAATAACGTTCAACTTTTAAGCAAAGAAATAGCAATAAGATTAAAATGGGTAGTGACTGTTTTTATGAGATAATTAGTGTATTTTAATTATTAGTATAGTGTTTTTTGTATCGAATGATATTTGGTTGAAAGCATGATAATCTACAAATAAATAATACGTTATTTAGTTTGACATAATTTTAGTAGGATTATATTTTTTTATGTAAAAAAATGATCCAAATAGTCTCAGAACTAATTAACTTACCTCTCACATAAGTTTAGGATATTCTCCCACAAAAAGATATTAAGCTAGTTTGAGGGTTTCTGAACCTTCTCCAAATAGTTATTAAACACATCTATATGTATAACTATTAGTAGAATAGTCTAATCTCAAATCCTAATTTCGCAACCAAATGAGTTTAATTAACTTTTAGCTTTAGCTTGGACCTTGGTTGGATCAACATTTTTACTAGCATTCTCAACTAACTTTGGACTTGTGGATATTTTTCAATTAACTTTTTTTTTTATTTTCTTAAACGTTTTATAGGCTTTTAGTGAACGTTTTTTTGTTCTTTCATTGAACCAAAAACAAAATTAACAAAAAAAATATATCGTTAAAAACTAATCGAAATGGAGCAAATTTGGTAAATATGCCAAGATGAAGCTAAAAGCTAGTAAAAAATTACATCCAAACAAAGCCTTTATAGGGGGATGACAAAAGGAAGTGGAAGAGGCAAATTGAAAACATATGTTGAGATCAAAGGTAAAACTAATGTTGTTCAAAACTATAGTAGTCATGATTTTGAGAAATCTTACTAAGAAAGACATTAGAATTTAAAAATGTATATTAAGTGCAGTTGCCCATAGTTGCTCCCCACTCCCCTTTAAAGATAATGAAAATGGAAAGTGGGCATTTCCATTGTTCTCTAAACTTATAATAAAGTTTTCATTGTTTCATAATATATATTTTTTATTATGAAAAACATGCATTCTCACACTATACTCAGGCTATGTTTGGAGCTCAAAAAAGAAAAAAGTAAGAAAAATTTAATTGTTTACAAATCACTTTTTATGAGCTCAATTCCTGAATAAAAAGTGATTTTCTGATATATATTATGTATATATATATGCGCGATCGCGCATGTTGTGTTACACATATTACTTACATGCATTTTTATATACTTGTTTTTTTCTTATTTTTCTAATTAAATCAAAAATGAGAAAATTAAAATTGTTTTTGCTGTAATTTCTTTTTGGAATTTATTTTTTCCTCTTTCCTTCTCAATATATGAAAGAAATCTATCGGTATGCAAGGTAAGTTTACATATTTTCAACATTTTTCTTAGAGATTCAGTGTAGTTATTCTCGTACACTTAACTTATTTTTATTCTTTTTCCTAACAACCACAACGCTCAAATTCATATGGGCACCAGACATTTACTTTAACTATTTTAAGATGATAATTTGTAAAAAAAATTTATTGATATTTATGCAAAGTGCATTAATATATGTAAAGTGACAAATCCAATTTTCAAGAATATATTTATATAAAACTTTTTTATCTCCATGTTCTTTTTATTTAGTGCCCAATGACCGCTCATTCACCTATCAAACTCATATTCTAGCATGACACTCTTAAATTTCTCAATTACCAACCTCCTAAGAGTTGATCTATTGGTCAAGGCTTAGGACTCATGAGGTTTACTCACTCTAAGGTTTTAGGTTTAAAAGTTCTTAAATTTTATCAATTTTTTAGTGTCAAATTCATACGAGACAAAGCCTCAGTTTTAATTGGGCCCGCAAGTGGATGGTGAGATTATTTCTCCTAAAAATTAATCAAGAAGGACATAAATGGGTCCGAATATCCTGAGACATCAAGAAAAAATCTCAATTTTAGGGCCAAGTTCATATGAGGCAAAACCTCAGTTTTAATTGGCCCCCTACAAGTGAATGGTGAGATTGTTTCTCCTAAGAATTAGTTGAGATACGCGTAAACTGGTTCGTACACCTTGAGATATTAAAAAAAATCTCAATTACCAGTGATATTAAAAAATTGCACACAGTACCACACGACTTGGAATATAATAATTATGATTGAGTTATGTTGACTATGATACTAATAATAATAAAAATGGATCGTCGTCTGAATTTTTTGTTGTAATTGGGGACTTGGTGATTTTTAATACCCTACCTAGCTTAGCAGGACAAAGTGGCCAGCATTTGTTAAATAACCAAGAAACCCATGAATTCGGTGGAAGCGGAACCATTCATTTTTTTTTAAAAATAAATGCGATATATTTAGGTACTTAGTAATATTGAACTAATTTAATTTCTTGCATGAAAGATTTACACACTAAAAATAATAAATAAATTATTTAAATTATCAAAATAAAATTAAAATGGATCCACTCGCCCAAATTAAACTGAATAATCCATTCTATAGACTGCAAAGTAGCCAAATTCTAATTCAATTCAATTCAATAGAATCGAAGGCAAAATTACCATTTAAAAACAAGTTTTAAAATAATGAGTCACCTATTATTTTGGTGCAGTCGGACTTCTCATCCCTCAATAAATTGGCCAATGAGGATTAGATTAGTTATTTAGTTGCAATCTATAATCCCATATGTGCAAGATAAAGGTCTCATTTGATAAGCACCCTTACTTAAAAAAAGAAAATGAAAAAGAGCAATAGTTAAAAATTAATAGAAATAGGTAGCATGGCAACTTAGGTTTTAAGTTTTTTTATTATTATATTATGAAAAAGTCTCGTTTGGTAATGTTAGTTTCTTAGAGTTTATTCATTTTAAAACATCATTTTTATTAATAAGTGTTATAAGTGACTTGTAATACTTAATGACCGAATTTGATTTTTTTCATACCGATATTAGAATTCAAATTAAAAGAAAAAAACTCAAAAGTAATCTAAGGTAAGCCAACCTTTTACTTTCCTACCTTAACATTTAAAATTGATGGTGCAAATTCCTAAAATAGTCTTCCAAGGCCTGAATTCCATGTAAGAAAACAAAGAATAGGTTAGAAGGGGCGTTGGAGTTTTTTTGGCGAGGTTCCCTCCAACGGTTAAATTAAGTTTTCGATACAGTAGAGACAAAATAAAAGAGAATAAAATTATTCAGCATGAGCGTGTTTCGATAATATACATGAATCATTTATAATCCACTTTATACATTGTACCTTCGGCCACGTAACAGGGTTTCCATGTGCAAAACGATTATGATCGTACCGTCCTGTCAAACCTTTCTAATCTCAAATAGTCGAGTATGTCTAACACGCATTGTGCTTGTTTGCCCAATGGCTTTTTAGTTAAATTTTAATAATTTTTATAAATTATTTTCTAAGAATAAATTGATTTAAAAAGAATAATATTTAATATTTTTGAAAAGGTAGTGTTGACACAAAATTACAAATAAGTTAACATCTTTAGTCTTATGAGATAACTCATCTCTCAAAATGATTAACACTTAAATATTTTTGAATGGAAATATTTTGTGTTGACCACAATTGATATTTGAGTTAACACTTTGAGACTAAGGATATTTGAAGATCTCAAATGTGTCAACACTTTTAAACAAATGAGTTGACACCTTAACATATTCGTTAAAGATGGTTTTGGTATCAAGGTTTTGAGTGGACACAAATGAAATTTGAGTCGACATAAACTTAGTTTGGATCGACACTAAAGTGTTTCGTCACTTTAGTTGTCCGAAACTTTGAGTCGACACAAATTGCAAATAAGTCGACACAAAAATACCATGGCCACCTGTAAATTTTGGGAGTCGACACTAATTGAAGAAGAGTTCACACCAATTTATCGAACCTGCCAGAAGAAATTTTGAGTCGACACAAAAATTTAAATGAGTCGACACAAATTCAACGAGAGTTCTACATTGTTAAGTGTTGACACCAAATGCTAAATGAGTCAACACAAAAAGGTCCATCTGAAAAACTGAAGAATGAATTGAGTCGACACAAAAACCATTCGTGTCGACACCATTGTGTTGGAGAGAAAAATGCAGAAATCGTGTCAACATCACAGAAGATTTGAGCCGACCCAATCACTTGAAGAATCTTGCCCAAGCCGATTTGTGTCGACCCTGAAGGAAATATATCGACACCTACGACGAAAATTCAAATGCGCAGCAGACTTTAATGGTTGAATTTTTGACATTAAATGTCCTCACCTACCTCTAACGATCATGAAACCTCAAAATCTTATATAAGGAGTTATTCCTCAACATTTAAAATATTTGGAGACTAATAATCACTCTTGTATTCCTTGATTCAATGTTCAAAGTCTTCAAGCTCTCATTTATTGCTTTAACTCCAGTTTTTGTATCTTATTTCTTTATTTTTTCATTTATTACCAATCATTTTTGTAAATAGAGTGAGTGATACACATTTAATCCTCTCATTTATTGTATCCAAGGGTGAGTCACTCTTTGTCCTTTCAGTGAGTGAGTAAATCTCGTCAAAAAAGAACTCAAGAGATTAGAAGAAAAATAAGGGCGCATTTTTTGAAATATCGGCTTGCAGTTGTAAAAGGTTTGAAATGCACCCGTAAGCATTTTGGTTTAGTAAAATTCTCAAATGAAGTCTTGAGGAGTGGACATAGGTTTAGAAGAAACCGAACCACTATAAATCTTTGTGTCTTGTTCAAATTTTCTATCTCTAACCTCTTTAATACTTGCTTTGCTTTATTTTCTGTTTATAATTGTTATATTTATTTGTAATATTAAAAGGTTTTGAAAAAAATTTAAAATTATTATTATTCTTTTTAAGATCCAATTCACTCCTCCTCTTGGGTTGCCTAGAACTAACAGTGCTGACCAGAGTGGATGGCTAACTAGAGCGAATAGTTGATTTGCTCAACTGATGTTTTATTTAGAGACTAGTCATCTTTGGGCCTAATCATGGAATCCTTGTAGTTGTCTCCTGATCAAGCCCACTACCGACGTTGGGTACTCAATCTTATCTCTACGATTAACGATCGCTTACATCTCACCAATATATTCCGCTACTCATCAAAAATAATTATATAAGATGGGAATAATAATCCTTGAATGAGGTGGAGGATCAAATTGGTAACTTGTCTCTTTTTTTTTTCTTGCTTACCAAACACATGACATTAATCTCTCTAAAAATAAAGAAAATAAATAACTCAAGAAATTAATTAGTGAATAGTGGGGATAAGTCACAACTTATACTCTCTATTCAATCTTCAACCAAACATTGAATTGGATTAAATTGAAACCTAATTTTTGTGTAGGATTAGAAGTGGTAGAATTAT
>JAOTRH010112142.1:0-47266 GCA_034768845.1 Heliamphora exappendiculata
GGACATGAGACTTCGCTTTCACAGAGTCTTTGGACTTGCAAGGGCTGGCTCTGAGACGCTTGAGTGGAACGCTTGCACTTTCAGGCTTGAGAGGAATGGCTGCACTTTCAGGCTCAGGCTTGAGAGGAATGCCTGCAATTTCAGGAAGTCGAGACGAAAAAAGAAGCTCCATACCTTGTGAAAGATTATTCTTTGTGGCTGGAAGGGACAGAGCTGGGTGAGTGCGCGTCTGCTGACAATCCTCAGGAGAGGTCTGCACAGGGTGTCTTTCGAGTACTTTGCCTGTACAGGCACACGCTGGAGCATGGGGAATTTGTTGGCAGTACTGCAGCGCTCCCTGGCTGGATGAAGAATCTCAGCACATTCCACGGAGTATAGCGGTGCTAAGGGCATAGGCCAGTGTTAAGCATGTGCAGGAGGCCATGACACCAAGTGAGTTTGAACATAATCCTCAAGAGGGGCCAGCTGCATCCTTTTTGTGTCTCATCCACAGTTTTGTTGGGAATCATTGCCATTATGGCAGTTCTGTTGTACGCCTCATTGAGTCTGTGCTAAGCTTTTCATTGAACAAATGCCACCACTGTGCAGAGACCTTCCCATAGATTCTTGTATATGAGTTGTCAGTTTGTGTTTCTTGATCTTTCTAACACTTCCTAACAAAAAGTTCAGCATCTCTTCGTTTTCCTCTTCACGGTAGCTCTAATTTTTCACTAGTTGTGTATATATCTATCTTCTATTCCATTTTACCCAACTTTTAAAATCATCTCCTATTTCTCAAATAATTTGCAATTAGAAATCGTAACCCATTCGTCCCGAAAGAGAATTGAAGAGGGAGATAGAAAAGAAGATGGTGTTTGGATAAGTGGTAATTGGTCCATATGGATCAGGTAAAACTTTTTATGTATTTACAATAAAGTCTTAAAAGTAATTTAATATTTTTATTTTTTGTATATTTTTAAAAATAATTAAAAAAATTAAAAAAATAAATTATAAAATTTTAAACTTCTTATAATTCATGATTCTCGCGCAACACATAAGCACGACAGCTAGTAATGCTATAATAAATTAACCAAATGGTATTCACCGTTCACCAATCATGACAGCCAAAACTGTCATAAGCCAAGGACATCTAAACGGCGTCGTAGGGTTTTCGTTAAGGTTGTCTTTGACGAATGGAATCACATCTTCGATCGTCTCACTCCACCACAGTTTATCCCTAAAACCCTGCAGAGTTGCCGTTGTGGGAATTGGATCGTCAAAACAGCAATTGGGGTTTTGTGTGTGTGTGTGTGTGTGTGTGTGTGTGAGAGAGAGAGAGAGAGAGAGAGCGAGCGCAAATGGCTTTTACGAACTTTATTCTGACAGTAGCCGCCGTGAGCGGTGTGGTTCTACTGATGAGGAGCGATGTCAAACAAACGGCCTCAATCTTCAGGCGAAACGTCCGTCAGATTCGCCATTGGCTCGAAGAAGAGTCCACCAATGCCGCCAAGTACGCCTTGTTCTCTGCCTTTTCTTAAATTGGGCCGGTTACATGTTGATATTCCCGCCCTGTTTTACATGGATTTCTTGAAATATACAATGAATGTTATGCTCATCTCACGTATAAATTGGAATTCTATGTTCGCTTATCGTTTTTCAATTAATTGAACTTCGTCAACCCATCATCAACCGTTTCTATTCTGTTGAGGTACTCAAATTTGATCGGTGATTGATTTCTAGTTTTCGTCCTACACCTTTTCAATCACGTAAATCAATGGTTCCAACCACTCTCCAGTAGACTTATTGGAGGATTCTAATGACGTGTTGTTATTGAACCTGCAAATTTTCCAATTATAGCGGGGATCCTCATACATTCTAAATAACAAATTCCAATTGAAATGAAATTTTTAGAATAAATCAATGCAATTTAGGAGGAATTAGTGAAATGATATCAGTTCAAAACTTCAAATGGTTTTTTGGATTGAGGGACATCATCAAGAAATCTCATTGTTCCTTAGGTTCATGGACCCAATTCAATTCGATGAGACCTTTCATTCACATTTTTTTCACCAAGAATGTTTAATTTATTTTGAACCCCAAATCTTGAGTATCCTACTTTCAACTTAGTTCAAGAAGCAATCGATATTTCACGGCCAATGGCTTAATACTCTTTGTATTACGAGTCCTTATATATCATAACGAAATATGATCAGAAGAAAAAAAGGTGCCTATTTGATAGGGCTTCTTGCTTATTCTTATAGCTATAAATTCCATCCAACCCATAAATGATACATTTAAAGAATCTATTAGGTCTTCCAATATCAAAATGTTGATTGTTTTGATTCTGCATCTTTTGAGAGTTGTTTCCCGAGTCTGGAAAAAAAGAACATGGGTTTTCCCAATAACTAAAAGATATAGTATGCTTGAATCTAACTAGGTTTTGGGGTGATGAAGTATCTGGATAGAGGAAAAAAAAAAGGATTCTAATTGTAAGATGTATAATGTCATCACCAAATGGAATTGAGATCTCATTCAATGAGAAAGATATAAAGTATATCGAGTTTATTTTTGCATATTATATGGATGATTCGGTTCTAATTCTCAAGGTCCATGATTTACCCTCTTTTTTTTTTTTGTTGTGGTAACTTTGAAAAGCTAATTCAATCCTTATTTCTGCGTAGTATATTGAGTTTGTTTTTGGATATTATATGCAGTTTATTTCTGTTGTGATTTGGCATATTTTGTTGTGGTAACTTTTCACAGAAAAGATGAAGAGCTGCTTCAATTGTCCTATCTTAGGTCTAATGGCTCAAATGGACATGTATATCTTGGGCAGTAGCAACAAATGGTTGACTGCGGGGTTTCCCATGTTAGGGGAAATGGGGAATAGTGAATATATTTAGCCACCTCCATATCTTTGTTTTTTAAAAAAAGGTATTAAAGAAGAATGACCTATATGCAAAGAGAGATAAATGCACGATTTGGAGTTTGAATAGTCGAACATCCTCTTCCTAGTGCATTGGGTGATCATCAATGCCATCTAGGAGTGGCAAGCACCTACCTCTTCCGAGTGCATTGGGTGATCACCAATGCCATCTAAGGAGTAGCAAGCACCTACATAGGCGAGTAAGATAATATCAATTTTAGGGCTTGTGAACTGTTGCAAAGATTCATTGCAAGTTCCTCGAAAAGGGATTCTCCACTTAGAAAATCTCGTAATAAAGGACGTACGAAAGCTTCATACTATACCATAGAAAGGGTGGGCATCATGTTGTGTTGTATCATATTCGTGTTGTGCCATATCGGGTTCGTGTCAGAAACCTCTCAACACCAACCGTACCCATTTAGCTAAATGTGTCACTTATCCTAACACTAACATTGCTCGCTTATAAACGTGTTAACCTGTTTACAACGTGTTTAATAACATGTTTAATAATAAGTTTATATTTTCATTTTCTATATATTTCAATAATGAAATTACATAAATTATAATAAATAAAAAACTCCAAACAATGTGCAAAAAGTTTATAAATAATTCGATAAAAAAATAACATAAATCCATGCATAAAAAACTCCATGGTTCAAACAATTGATGAATTGTTTTTTTACAAAAAATTAACTACAAAAACACCAGTATAACAGTAACAAGTTTGCCAAGAACTCAAAAAACCTTGCAAGAACACACTGGCCATTTCCTGCAATAAGAATAAGTCATGTGTATCCTTAATTGCATTGTATAATTTGTATTCAAATTAAATATATGTTTAAAATAAGTTAAAAATTTGATTATATATTTACATGATCAAGAGTTAACATTAATCACATTGGTTAAACATTTTATTGATTCGAAATTAGTCCCATCTTCATCTATTGTCGTCTAACATCTTATACGAGCTTTTTTAATTACATTTTTTCAAATGCTACATAACAATTACCTTTTTCTCCAAACAACTAATTCCTAGTGCATATCAAAGCCTCAATAATTTGAGGCCTTAGAGCACTGCGATATTGATCAAGAATTCGACCACCAGTACTAAATGTGGATTCTGAAGCAATTGTAGAAATAGAAATATTTAACACATCACAAGCCATCATAGTAAGTTTTGGGCACCGATATTGATGAGCTTTACAAAAAGCAAGTACATCAAGTTTTTTTTTTTCTATCATTCTTTGACTCATGCAAATATAATTCTAGTTGACTCTTTTATTCAATCTCAATATTCAGCAAATGGATTAATATATCAATCTCAATATTCACAAAAAGCTTCAACAACTAATAGAAAACATATATTCTTAATTCTCTATTATATGAGAACGAATCATGTAAGCACTTAAAAAGCATATGTTAGTGGTCTTTCTCTTTTCGTTGTCCAACATCGTCACAAGCATGTTAATGCGGTGGCGTAACCCTAGGGTAAAGGGTAAAGTTGATAGTCGTTTGTTTCGCATAGGGTTTTAATTTTTTTGTAAACTCAATAGTCTGATTTAACTTTAAGTAACATAGCCCACTTTTAATTATGGGCGTCGATTTTGAGTTTTTCCACGAAAATTTTTAAATTTTCTTCTACTGTGCATAACATAATGGATATATAACCGGGTTATATATGCGTTTTTATCGGGTTTTGGGTTCGTGTCATGTTTCGGGTTGACACAGAAATTAAACGTGTTAGATAGGTCATTTTCGGGTTACACGGGTTCAACACTAACCCAACCTATTTATTAAGCGTGTTATTGGGTCGTGTTATTTTTTAATTTCGTGTCGAAATAGTCAACCCTAATCCTCTAACTTCGTGTAGGGTTCGAGTCGTGTTAACGTGTCGTGTCAGAAATTCTCACCCCTATACCATAGTCCGCGTGCTAGTACAATAAGGTAAACCATTATGATAGCTGAAAGCTCAATAGGACTGAGAGGTATGGCCCACGAAAAGGAGATAACGACAATAGTGCACTACTTAAGAACATGTAGGTAGCTCACGATTTGTGGTCAATATGTATAATGTGGTGATGTGTGACTTCCAGTTCTATAAGAAGCTCACGCCAAAATATATGATGGCAAATAAAACAAACTTTGTCAAATTTGATTGATATGGTCTTTATATTATAAGCTACAACCAATTAGGTCTAAATGCCTTAAGTAGGAAGTTGGAGTTGGCGGAATTTCATTGTGTGGTAGTGGTACCCTACCACATTCAGTTCGAGATGAGCTTAAAAAATGACCCCCAAGAAGCCATTTGCACCGTGTCAAGGAATGCAAAACTTGACTTTGATCAAGGATGGACTCTTGGCCACAAAAGAGAATCCACAGGTTTTTCTCACAAAACCTTTATTTTTTTGGGAGGTTAATTGCAATTTTGAATATCTTTTTGGGGGGTAAACTGTCAAAATCGCCTTTATAAATAAAAAAAATTGAATCGTTGTCACTAAGAAGGAAGCATAGTTACTTGGCCAAATTGCATTGAGCCCTCTCATGTACGCGTTTAATTTAGATTCCACGTATTTCCTGGATATTATACTAAACTCCTCTGGCTGAAACAAATCATCTAATTACCCTCTCTTTTCCTCCTAGCATCTCTTTTTTTCTCTACCTTTCCCTCCCTTCCACCCTCCATTTCTCTCATTCATCTTCCAAACCGAACAACTATTAAAGGGTGAGCCACTGGAGGGTGAACAAACACAGTTAAGAAAGAATGAGGAGAAAAACGGCATAACCACCACCTTCAGTACCACAGCCCTGTTATAATCACCACCCACACCAGTATAACCATTTTTTGTAAAACTCATCCCCACATTACTGCAACAGCCATCCCACCATCCGCTATACCGCCCCTGCCTCCCCATCACTCTCACCGATAGAAACTAAGGAGACTTTCCCTTGAAACTTCTACACTTCACCCACCGTCATTTCACAGCACTTCCCCTCTCACCCTCGCTTTCTATGAACAACAACCATCCAGATCAATACACCTTCCTCCTGCCACCCCCACTTCACCTCCATCCCATTACCTCCATTATAATTTATACCCCTATCACAACAGTTATCGCTAGTCACAAAATTGAACCTTAGTCTCCTGCCAAAACCCTCCAACCCCATGTGAAGCTTTCTGTAATAATATAAGAGGAACTGGGTATTGGAGTTGAGTTCGTCAAATAGTAATGGGCTAGGCCGTAGTCTCGAGTTATGTTAACCCAACAAAGAGGAAGAATGCAGAGGGAGGGATCTGGGATAGCTTCTCGCCATTGATGAGATTGCTTGGGAGAGAGAGATTGCACAGTTAATGGACGTACAATATTAATTCCTTAGATTGTTTTAAGTTGTTCAGTTTTTTCATTAGTGGTGTTAGCTTTAGAGTTCTTCTTTGCCTCTAGTTAAGAGCAAGCCTTTGCAATAACTTGAGCTTTCCTTTGTGTTGAATACTCCTTCTCTGCTTACATGTTTCATCTTTCTTGCTATAATAGTTCTGTTTCTTAAAATGGAAATGCAGAGGTAAATAAAGTGAATAAAAGAAAAGGAACAAGAAAAGAAAGGGGGAAAATGTAGTTTGTGTGGTTTTGAACTGGGTGATAGCGCGGGTTTGAATAAAATATTAAACTGTTGGTCCAGTTGCTATAGATTCTGAATAGTTTATCACCAGAATTAAATGACGTGTCTAGAACATAGCAATTACCTTGGGGAGAAATAGCAAAGTTTTAAGCTGGTAATGGTGTTAAACCTGACACACCCCTGCTCCTCCAAATTTGGGGCTGGCAATGCAGAGTTCTCTGCTCAATGTTTGTGCAAGCTGCAATTTTAGGAGATCACTAGCGAAACGGTCGCATGCTTTGCACGCGAAATTTTTTTGGCCCATGTGTAATGTAAAATATTTATATTTTAATGTAGATGACTAATAACTAATCAAGTTAAAAAATAATTAGTATTGTAATACAATACATAAGAAAATTTAATGTTCTAGCTAAGCTAAAAAATTGCTTGAGTTTTTAACAAAGCAAGACAAAACAATTCAACCTGAGAAAATTTAAAGATTTGTCAATATATCATATAAGTAATATCATAGAAGTTGAATGTTCTTAGAATTCTTGCTAATTTCACAAGAAATAAATTTCTTAAATGGATACAAACGACAAAATCAAATATTTTTTTGCACTGGAAATACAGACAGCAAAATCAAAATATTATGTGCCTAAATGGATACAAAGAAAGCATTACAAAGTCAAAGTAAAACACTACAGATAAAAAAATATTATTTGGCTTCAAGTTTTAGTCTGCTATTTTTCTGTACCAAAGAAAGAGATTTTGGGTTCAAACAACTATTTCTTTGCCTTTTGTTTTGAAAGGAAGATCTCAAGATTTGCTATCACCAGTGATGAACTTGTTGACCTTGTTGACGAAGCATCTGCTGTGAAAAAATGTGAAATGAGATGCATATACTTGTGGCCTAAGCTGCACTGCATGATGATTTTTTAATGGATATTGCTAAAAATGCTTCTCTTGGACTTTGTCATTTCTTCATGTATAGTATAGTTTAGATTAGAAATTAAAAGTTGTTTAAATATTGGAAAATTAATCAATAAACATTAGCTTTGATATACACTCAATTAATTTCATACCACAGATAGATTTTTTTTTGCGTGTGGCTAATCTTCAAACATTGTTCCAGTAATCGAATCACTTTCATCACAATTCAATTTGAAATTTTGACCCTACAAAATTTTCATAAAATAGATTAATAGTTAAGGTAAGAGAAATGAACGTAGTTTACAATTTACACGATCTATTACAAATTTTTATGGTGAACCTTCATTGATTGCACAATAGAGGACTCCAAATTAATCAGGCATAAAGGTCATTTTTTGGGTAAATGCTATGAAGCTCATCTTTCGCACACCCATTGGGGTATGCCGCTACAATCAAATCCTAAATTCAACAATGCTCAATCTAAAAATGGCCTAGCTATACAAAGTCATCCACTGGGGTCTTAAGGACACACAACAAAAAACCTAAGAGCACTATGCAAATAGATCTGGTATCTGATCCGGAATGCATAGTTTCTCAACCATGACTGCTAACATAAATCAAATCTTGAAACTGCAAATGAATCCTCAATCATGATCTCTACCCAAATACACATAAAATGCGATGTCCAAATAGCTTAAAGCAAATATGAACCTAAAACCATACGTGTTTTTATTTTTTTCTATGGTATTGTACAATCAAACATTGATTGCTTTAACCTTTTTAGCATTATAGTAAAAACAATGAAACATTGTTTCTTATCTTGCATTGATTGCTTCAAAACAATTGTTGCAATCCATGTACCAATTTTTTTTTATCAAAAGTCAAAACAAGCATTTGTGCTTTTATGGCATTATATCAATAATAATAAAGGAACAATACTAAAATTTGAAGAGCGGAAAATAATATATTTTCTCATTGTTCCAACATACTATTTTTATTTATATATGTAAAGATTTTATGTGTACTCATTTCTGCCTTTTTTTTTTTTTTAGTGATTATGGCGATGTTTTATATTATGTTCACATAATTTGTGTGTTATAAAAGCAAATGCACAAATTCAATTTCAATGTAGGGCTTACCTTCCAATAAATTGAAGTTGCAACTAACACAAGCCCAAATCCCCATTTCCCAAAGACATCGCCAAAGGACACTGCCTCATTTGACAAATTGGATTTTAGGCTACAGGGAGCCCTTTCGCACATGTCAATGTAAAATTGTATGCATAAGCATTTGAAATCAAATATATCAAGTAATGGATCCTTAAAAAAGGAAGAAAATATCCAATCAATAGTAAATAGTAACAGGAAAGACCTTCCACTTTTAATTCCTCACATACTTAGAGATTGTTATTGATCCAACTTCATCCTTTCTTTAACAACCTGACCATAATAGGAATTCAGAATTCATAGCCTTAGCATGCTACTTACATTGCTTTGTACATACTCAGAGCTTGATCCTAGAAGTTTCTTCCCATAAGTACCCAGCCCACCTCTTATAAGCCCTGAACCAGCTCCGACAAATGCATTCCCAAATGGATTTGGTTGTGGGTTTGGAGATAGTCGTGGAACCCCAGGCTGAGCTCCCAAATTATCATACATGTCTGCAATAAGACATGAACATAGAAAGTGCCGTCGGTCCTTCTTTGTTAGAGGGAAACAATACAATCAGATCTATTTTTTTTATTTTTTATGATAATCACAACCACCAAAACATTGCTCAAGCTCAAATATATTTCATTATAAAAATAAAAATAAAAATAAAGAAAAGAAAAGAAAAGAAGAGAAAATAATGAAAGTCAGATGTGACAGAAACATAGTTATAGTACTGTCATGTTTTGGTGTTCTGCGATGTTTTAAAGTCTTTACAATAATTTTAACAAATAATATTCTAATCATATCCGAATTACAAAGAAACTTGTCAAACAAAGAATCCCAATTACAAGGATATATGCAAAGATCTATTCTTTAAGCACAAAATATCAAGAAGTTCCTCATATTTCAATAGTTGCAAGCAACACAAAGCATCTCTTGCTTGGATAAAGTGACATAGCACTGTTAACTATAACATCTTTTTCTTTTTTAATTTATTTTTAAACTTCTTTCGTTTTTCAGTTTCGTAAAGCTTGAACAGTGTAAATGCAACAAAAGAATTGCAACCCACATACAAGCCATAGTACAAATGCTCAACGAAACTACCCACTCTACTACCAAGTCCATACAACTATACAAGCCTTCCTGAAAATCAACAAAATCATCAAAAAGAATTTGGAGATACTCTCTCAAAGCAACCAAAAACAATATTTTGGAAGACCCTGCAACTCCAAGCCCTGTGGCCATTAGTCTCCTTCCAAATGCAATAGAGGAGACAAAGGGTCCACACCTAAATTTCATAATTGCTCCTCAATAGGGGACAAAATCAGTAAAAATTTTGTACAGACAGATTTTCTTTAACAACGAGCTGATCTATCTTTTAAGTGAACAATGATAGCATATTTACATTGTAAGGCAGCTGATTGTCTTACAATTGATACTTGTTTGAGAATGACTAAAAAATTGTTCTACCTTGGAGATTGGGTGAGAATCTGCCTTGAAATAGATTTACTTCTGAAAACCCCTCCATTAAAATTCTAATGGTTTGAAATGTGCATCGGGACTTGCATCAAGAGAATTCAGAAAAATGTGGGTCAGGATTTAATGTTTAAAATCTGCTCAGAATTTTAGGAATCGATCCTGCCAAATCCTTAAGTCAACTTGTAATGATTCTTCCAAGTCATGCACATCAAACACACATCAGACACTCTGCTTAAATTATAGCAGAAATCTTGAATATCGTCTAACAAAATACAATTTAGGTAATGACTTTAATAAACTGCGATCAAAACAGAATTCAGATGTAAGAAATACACAGATAATTTAAAGAGAAACTCAAACAACCATCTCAAGAAATTCAAATCTGGTGTGACCTGTAACATATACCAATTACAGGACAATGAAAGGTCCTGCACACCTTTGAAACCCTACATACAACACAACAGAACAAGGTGAGAAATCTAAAGTTTAGAATAACATATCAAATTATTATAATAGAAGCATCATATATAATGCTTTAATAAAGAACCCAAATCCTTGTGATTAATGTCACTTGTGAATGTCAATCTAAAAAGTAAAATGCGATCTCAACGGAAAATTCCACATAGAAAAGAGAAAAAACTTATACAGAAAAGAGTAAAAACTCAACGAAAAAAAGAATCGCGACAGATCTGGGAAAAGTCAAGAAGGAATGTCAAGAATACCTTTAAGTGCAATCTCAACAAAAAAAAAAAAACACAGAAAAGAGCAAAAACTCATACAGATCTGGGAAAAGTCCTTAGTCGCATGAGCCGTCGTCGTTGTCCCACTTTTCCTGGTTAGATCTGTCTGGAATAAATGAGTTGAAGAAAATCAAGGGTCTGCGAAATGATAATGATACAGAGATCTCAAATGAAAAATCCCAAATAGAAGTTGAAGAGTCACCAGATTAATATTTCACCATATCGAATCATGTTGGCGTTGTCGATTGCGAGGCATTGGGTCATAGGAATGAAACACAAGGGAGAAACACTATTACAGATCCTTCATTCAGCAATTCCAGTCCAATCAGTTTTCCAAGGGTTCGGGATAGATCTATCGTTGGAACACTTATTTCTGCTGCGTCACTTGATACTGGTTTAGCTGGAAGGTGTGAATCTTGAGATCACCTGATCGAGTTAGCTACTTCTGCTGCATCTTGATTCAAAGGAAAGAACAAATTAAGTAATTAACCAACACATAACAGGCATGTTAAATTCGAAAAATCAGAAGCCAAGAACTCAATAAATAACAATAGCAATGATCAAAACTGACAGAGTCCATTTCTTTCAGACCCTTCGCTTCTTCAGTCTCTGTACAGAAAAATCTCAATTAGGGTTTCGAACCACCCTTGGATAATTGAATTAGCTTTCAATGGCCGTTCTTAGAGTTCTATGTACAATAATCGCAGAAAAACAAGAAAAAAAAAGTAGGAAAATTGCAGAAGAAATCTTAATTGAAAACCATCGCAAACTACGAAAGAGAAGAAGGAAAAGGAAAAACGGAAAAAACCCTAAAGCGCACAACCCAAACACAAAAATGCTAGAAGCATCTGAGAAAAACGGTACCAAGTAATCATCATAAAAAGGCCAAAAAATACAGCAAACAACGTTGTTTTCACCTTTTCCGAAGGGCAAATTAGGTACTTTGTCAGGGACGAAAACGGGAGAAGGCTGAGCAAAACTCACGTTTTATATATATTGAGATTTGTTATATTTCCCGTAAAGCTGATGGAGGAGGATCTGCTTAGAAGAATTTGAGTACCTTACCAGATTTTTAGTGAAAGAAAACATGTTCCTTGATACCAGTTCTTCTATTCTGAGATTATCCATCCTAGTCTACCACTTTCGTTCCAAATTCTGGTTAGTGAGGCTTACATACAACAGAAGAAGACGTGCTAAAGATGTAGCTTCCAATGGAATTAGAATTGGAATTTGACTTCCCTGTAATTTATGAAAGGAAGTCTTGTGTGCTTGTCTACTTGACAAATGAGCTGGTGAAATGGGGTTTTTTGAAATTGGAACTAGCGCTATCTGGCTAGCTCAGGTCTATCCAACATAATTATCTGTTTATTGCAATTGGTAGGCACTGTTGTATCCCTTTATTGATTATTCTATTTATAAATTCTATTAATCCATCTAAAATTCAATAATGATTTTGGATTAGATTACTCTTGCATCAATTGTTTATATTATTTTCTTTTTGTTTTCATTAGATCGTGCCAGTTTATAGTTGAATTTGAATGTACATTAACACACATCTGGAATGACGAAAAAAAATTAAAAGATAAAATTTTGGAGGACAATTACTCTGCTCTGAGCTCATTGGTTGGTACTGACTACCTTGCTTCTCCATTTTGATGATTTTTGCTATTATATCACTCATGGTCCTCTCAAGCTGGTTCATGATATAATTTTTTGAACATGGTCAATTATTGATTAGTTGGAGAGAAAGCTGAGGGTTCACACAAATATTAGGTTATATCTTGCATGTCTATAAGTGAGGTCTGATTTCAACCCTTTGTTTCTGCTTATGATGCAAGCCGTCTCTACTCAGCTACTCTTTCTTCGTATGTATTTTATTGCGTGTTCCATTGGCATTTCTTCTTCCGTGTTTCCTATATCATGCTGGTCATCTTTTCTCACAATGTATATAATTTGTAATGAATTTTTCTTTTAGGGAAATGGAGAAGGCTAAACCGAAGGAGCTGCCTGGAAAAGATGTTCCTAAAGAGGACAAGCATTAGGATAGGATGTTTTAGATCAGACATGGGGTTTATATCATGAAACTTCTCGTTCTTCCTTTTTTTTTTTTTTTCCCTTTTTGGCAATCTGTCCTGTACAAAATCTTGACCAATGTATCTTGCTCGCTGCTCCAAAAGTAATTTTTACTTTGTTTTTCTAAGCACCTATTTTGGTACACAATAATCTTCTTCTATGAATTATACCATGGAGAGATCAATGTTCTTGTTCTGATGAAATCTTCAGCTGTTGCAAGTCGCTCTGTTTCTGGATTTGTTTGTGTTCACTTTGTAAAGGGCAGGCAACCAGGCTTACTACCATTACGTTTTTCACCTATAATTGTTCTTTCTTCTTTTTCCAGCCAGCCGAAGCTGATCAATGTAGGACCCAAAACTGGTTAAATTGGCAATCATTGATGTAGACAGACAGTTATTCCATTTGGACTTTTTATATTATTGGTCATAGCCGGCCATTTGTTAATTTTCCTGTTTGTTCTTTAAGCGCAATCCTCATGAAAGATCTAAAATGGCTTTGCCCCGCCCCCAATAAGATAGATTTCATGGAGATTCAAGTAAAACCGACAGCGATCTACTTACTTCGCATATAGTGTCAGTGATCCTTCACTACATTGCTAAGCTAAATCAAATGGGCAAGCAACGCTTCAACCCCCATAACCATTTATGATGATTGTCGAAGGATTTTTCTTCAAGTAAAACCACATTAAGTCCAGTCAACCGACTAGACACTACTCTCAGCCATAATAGCTAAAGCTAAGCCAAATCACAAGTTGTTCTCTTTTTTGGTTGGTTTGGAAAAATGAGAAGAAAATAAATATCTATTTGTCAAGAAAGTTCATTTTTTGTTCAGTTTTTATTACAGCAAGTACAAGTGATTTTCTTTAATTTCCATCTCTTACAAATCCAATATTCAAGGATAGCGTTTAAAAACTATAAGAACAGAGATCAAGAGCAAACCACCGGGATGGTAAACCTGTGAAAGTGCTTTTTTGGTTATTTTGTTGTTATTTGTTTGTTAGCTAAATGGTACTTTAGTTATTAAGACCGAGACTATTAGGGTTTAGGCTTCTGTTTATTTATACTTTGTAATTCTTTATTTAGTTGTGAAGGCTTTCATTATTGCAATAATAAATTTTTCCACTATCTTATATTTTGTTAACAACGTATTAGAGCCACGATCGAAACCTCAGCATCACCCAAACCCTAGCATCGCCAACTAGCGACAAAATCCTAGCACTGTCGCCGACCCTTCTCTACAAAACCCTAGCATTGTCAGGTACCTATTTGAATTCTCTTTTACCATGCTCATAAGCGTATTGACAAAGAATAGGGGACTATTGAAGCAAGTAGTTGGAAACCCAAGTTGAGCAAAGCATTTTGATTAAACTTGTTCTTTTAAATACCTCTTAGAATTCTCTCTTGACATGCTCATTAGCATATTGACAGAGAATAAGGAATTACTGATGGATATAGATATAAAGGCATACGCATACCATCCAACTATGACCAATGAGCCGAGGTCAAGCCTACTGAAAAGGAATCTTTCGATTAGCTTAAACCACCCGTCAGACCTTCCTCACAAGTCAATTTCACTTGAGAAGACTAGAAATTCGACCGACTTCCAAACGTGGACTCTTTTAATCAAGAGCGTGTAAGAGTTACTAATAGTGCTGCAATTGGTAGAAAACTTTCTGATATAACGTACGATTAACAGTTATGGAGTATTGTCCATAGAAGGGGTAGGTACTACTCTACTATGAATATTCCTTTTGTTGGATAAAAACCCTAAAATGACCTTTTGGATTATTTTTTACTTTTGGCTTTCTTTATCTCCAAGTTACCTAATTTGATCGTCGAAAAATTATTGGCCGGCACTACACCGATATCTTCATTGACCTTTCTTTGATTTTACAAGATGGCAAGAAGATCATCGTTTTAATTATATGTTGAAAAATTTAGGAGCATTTATAATTCATCATTATTTCACGCTCCAAATATTAATAACAATTAAGGTGAGTTATTGGAGACAAAGAACAATGATTAAAATAAATGAATTTCGAAACACATAAACTAGTTACAAAATTAGTCACCGAAACATTATGGATTGACACGATTTTTTTTAAAAGTGGATTTCACTACTAAATTTGTTGGGAAAATATTAGTAATTCATGTATTTTTTGTGATTAGTTATGTGTTTGATTTTTGTATCCTTGGTATTGCCGAATTAAAATAGATCAGGAGTGATACGAAGAGAAAGAAATCATTTTTTTTGATTTAGTAATTTGTTGTTTGTAATTGAATTGAGTGGAAGATGAACGTATGGTGCCTTTTGTTTGGACAATTATTCTGTAATTTTAAAATATTATGTGACATTGTTTATATAAGATTTTACTTAATAATGTAGTAATAATATTTTATATAATACAATAACAATTTACTTTTATTGTTTAGAGAAGAGATAAAATAACTAACTTAATTAATGTGGATTGAAATTGTTCATTTGCAAATAGCGTACGCCACGTAGTATTTTAAGATATAATGACTTTCGGGCAATGGTCATTCTATCCACGCAAAAATGACTCTTATCTAAATACGTCTAATTGCAGAGTCTTAATAAAACTCCGTACATTAATGTTCGTTATTTGTTTAATTTGTAAAAAAGTTACTAGCTAAGAATTTAATTCTCAATCTTTTCCATGATGCATAAATTTGAATTTTTTCCGGGATCTATTTTGTAATAAAACATTTTTTTACAGTAAAAAACATGATTGGGAAACCCCTATTTTTTTGGGTGATTATTGAACACAGAACGAAGTCTTAAATTAATATTAAAAAATCTCATTCAGATATGTTTTTTAATCTTTTCACTACAGACTAGCTTATCAAAAACCTTTACCGACAAACAACATATAAATTTTTTTTTTTTTCAGCTCTCTGGATTTGTTTGTTGGCTAAAAGGCAGGAACCATTAGTTGTAGAGAAAAATCTATATACCTAAAAAAGTATACAGAATTTTATTCTGAAAATAATTTGTAGAGTATAAATTCATATTTAATAAGATGCGAAACACACTTCAAGTGAATTTTAACTATTAATTTTAAATTTTAAATAATCTTTTGAATATTCTTTTTGAGTTCATAGTATTGTTGTTAGTTTTAGTAAAAGTGCATTGACTCCAACACCCTAAAATTAAAAAAATAAAAAAAATTGGGGACCCATGAATGAGATCTAATATCTCCGTCTATTATATTTTAACACCCACGGGCCGAGATTATTAAAAGGAAAGTTATTTGCGGCAATGCAATGCACTAACTTATTATTAATTGATTTTTATTTTTATAGAAAGCACCCTCGTGCTTAGACCAATAATACTTTAATATGTGGAGCTGGCGATGCTCCCGTAGCGTCCTATTCTTCTCTTTGGGATCATTAAAAAATCAATATTTTTGTAAAAAATTCATTTTTTTTAGAAGTTTATAAATTTAAATAGTTGATAACAAAAAACACTGGGACTATAATAATATTGACCAATTTTTATTAAATAAACAAAAAAAAACTCACTTAATACACACATAAATTCTTCTTATCTTATATAAGTAGAGTAATGTTACGAATTCCAAAATATTTGACAGAAAATTTGACCAAAAATTAATTCCGCTAATCTCACAAGAGAACGAGCGTTGTCGATTACGAAACTCATCATTGTTCTACAGTCAACCGAATTACCGTGCACGAATCGTTTTGTTTTTCCGTCAAATTTTTCATACTATGTTTAAGAAGTTTTTTATACTTGAAATAATTCTTTTTTTTTAAGTTACACATTTCAAATAAAACTAAGAATGAAAAAATTAAGAAAAATAATTCTTTGAAATAGTTCTTTTTTTAAGTTACTCATTTTAATTAAAATTAAAAATTAAAAAATTAAAAAAAATAAGTATGAGAAATTTCTCATACTTGAAATAATTCACATTTTTTACAAATTGCACATTTTTTAAAAAATTAATAAAAAATTAAAAAATGTGTATGAAAAGTTTAAGTTGCTAATTTTATTTTAAATTAAGAATAGAAATTTTTAAAAAATATGTATAACAAGTTTTTCATATAAACAAACTATTAACTAATTATCAATTTGTTCTTTAGTAAACATTAAATACATTAAAGTTTGAACATGAATACATGATAGGAGAATTTAAAGTCTAAAATGGTAAAAAAAATGCCGCTAATTAATTTTGGTTGTTTATTTCAATAATTGTCTTCAGTAATGATAAATTTTCAATTTAAAATTATCTCTTAATTTAGAGTGAGCCCGTAACTCAATGTGGTATTTTTTTGGATCTCTTTATATAATGAATTTAGTGATTTTAAGCATAACGCGTTGTTATGTTTTTTAATAGCTTTAGCATTTTTTATATATATATTTTTATAATTGAAACTATTTATTATGTAGTATTTATTAAGTAAATTATTTTTAAAAATATTAAATTAATCGGACATTAATAGCTATGTAAGTAGATCATATTTATTAAAAAATAAATAAATAAAAATATAATTTTATAAAAAATAATAATAAACAAATATAATCAAATCAAATAATTACAAATATCTAATTAATTTAATTTTTATTTTGAATAATAAAATTAATAAATACTATAAAATAAATGATTCTTATTATAAAAATATGATTAAAAACAAAATATTCAAAAAAATATAAAATTATCCGGTGCAAAACCTAAATATTTTATAGTATTTTATATTAATTATCTCTGGATATCAATTTCAATAGTATAATTCGGTCAAAAAGATTCGGCATTTTCCATATAAGTATCACGTAATTTGACGCACATTATGTCGGAAAAGTACCTAATAACTTGTTAAACCAGCCCCACATCTAAACTCACCATATTTAGCATGTGCTTAGCCTGATTTAAAAGTTAAAATTTTTAATTTTTATTATAAATAAAATAAAATTTGTTTGGTTTGTCTTAACTTAAATTTTGGATTTTTTTTTTTATAAAAAAATTATAATTTAATATTTACTTTTATCTAAAAAAAACTAATAAATCTAAAAAATACTATAAAAAAAATTAATTCAAACACGTGCTTAAGTAAGTCAAAAGTGTTTGGAGGTTGGTAATGCGGTTGGAGTTGGACAAACCTTTCTAGATTTCAAGTGTACGTAGTAGAGACAGTAGTTCATATTTTTTGTGGCGCTTGCAAGTTGGAATTGAGAGAGAAGCAGTTGGCAGCTGACAGCTGAGGCAGAGGGAAGAAAATGAAGGTGATAGAGAAGATAGGAGATGCGTTGGGTGCGGAAGGGGGAGAAGCCAAGAAGGTGGTGTTCTCGTTTGAGTTCTTCCCGCCCAAGACGGAGGACGGCGTCGACAACCTGTTCGAGAGGATGGAGCGTATGGTGGCGCATAACCCCGCGTTCTGCGACATCACCTGGTACGCCGGCGGCTCCACCGCCGACCTCACCCTCCACATCGCTGACAGGATGCAGAACATGGTGTGCGTCGAGACCATGATGCACCTCACCTGCACCAACATGCTTCTCCCCAAGATCGACCACGCCCTCCAAACCATCAAATCCAACGGCATCCAGAACGTCCTCGCCCTTCGTGGCGACCCTCCCCACGGCCAGGACAAATTCGTCCAAATCGACGGCGGCTTTGCCTGTGCCCTCGATCTGGTTCGTATGTATTCTACGTTACCAATTCATTGTTTTAATTCATTTCAGTGAAAAAATCAGTGACCCCCAGTTCTGATCTCGAACTTGATCTAGTTATAATCTGATTCGATTTCATTCATTCTATCAGCATTGCATTAATTGTCTACCACTTGAACTTTGGGGTGGTGTCCTGATAGTTTACTTAAAATATCGTTTCTGCTGCCCTGCTCTTCCTTCCTCTGCTAGTAATTTCTTCATTTGTTTGTGTGTTTGTGTACAGGTAAAGCATATTCGGTCCGAATACGGTGACTACTTCGGCATAACCGTTGCTGGTTATCCAGGTCGTTTTTTTCCTTCTCTCTTTTTTAACTAGGGTCGGATTAACCACCGTAATCCTTTTAGCAATACTACACATTTATAAACATTACTTATAAAAGTACTCTTTCCTTTTATTAGTTTTTCAAAAATCCTACAAGCTCATAAAATATACTCATAAATTTACTTACATGCTTTAAAATGAATAATGCAAATTTAAACTGGTCATAGCCCAAGTGAACTCAAACCATTCATTTTGAACGGTTAATAAATTAATAGATATTTCTTTATGAGTTTATACCATAACTGTTAATTTTCTCCGTCTGTGAAAAAACAGCTACTCATACTTTCAACTTCCTTTATTTTTAGAGGGGCATCCTGATGTCATCCAGAGTGATGGGTTGGCCACACCGGAGGCATATCAGAACGACCTTGCTTACCTTAAGAGAAAGGTAATATTTTGTTGAATCAAAATCTTGCTCCTTAAAGACTTGCCTTGTTAAACTTTGCTGATGGTCTTCTCATTTTGCAGGTTGATGCTGGAGCTGATCTTATTGTCACCCAGCTTTTCTACGATACTGATATCTTCCTCAAGTTTGTGAATGATTGCCGTCAAATTGGAATAGCTTGTCCCATCGTTCCAGGCATTATGCCCATTAATAACTACAAGGGCTTCGTCCGCATGACGGGGTTTTGCAAAACCAAGGTATGCAATACAGCCTTCTAACGGATTTTAAGTAACTACTCCTTATTTTTCCAACAAATCCCAAAACTTAGTTAAGCACGTCTTCAATACTGGATAGAAGGTTCTAACATTACAGTTTACTAATGAATTCAGGCTATGTTTAATTGATCGAATTAGTAATGGGCAGATAAATAATATATCCTATATGATGAGAATTCTTATTGAACTTGTGGTGAGAGAATTATCAAGATCATGTCTACTAAGTAATTTATATTTCACGGTTTGTAGGATTAGTTATTTAATGGATATATAATTCATCCACCACTTGTTGTATATTCCAAATGTGGAAAATGCGATTCCACGATATATGTAATCCAATCACACATTTAATCCGGCCAATAAAAAATGCTCTTATATGTGTGGAGTTTGAGGACTACTAAGCTAGATGAAGACTTGACTTATGCGTTGAGAATTAGAGGCCAAATACACAATACTTAGACAACTTGTGACAGTTATGTGAACAGTTGCAACTGCATGATGTTATGGGTCTATGGTGGGAATAGAAAATCCTCTATTTTGATTTCCCTCCTAGATTGCTATTGAATACATATTGCAACTTCCCCCAGTATTGGCATTTGGCTACTGGAACCTTTGGATATCCAGCTGGCCTATGGGACGCCATCAGTAAAAAGAAGCTGCTACTGGAAATTCCATCAGTGACTAGTCAACAAAACAGTCTCCATTGGCAGAGCCAGTATGGGCCAAGTGAGGGCAACCGCTTTTGAAAATCACCATTTAACTATCTTTTTAAAAAATTCAAAATTTCCCTATTAAAATTTTGAACAATATTAATTTTTCCAATATGGTTTTAAAATTATTTTCAAATAGCCCATTCTATTGTTTTTTTATTCCACCGCTCAGATTTAGGCCTGGGTTTTTGGCTTTTTAATTGAAAGCCTGAATAAGAGCTAGTAAAAAGTGAAAAATTCCAAATAAAAAATAAAGTAAAGGACTAATACAATTGATGCAAACGTCAGTAAATAAGCTACAAGCTAAAGCTAAATCTGTAACTTTTATTAATTTTTATTCTCATGTTGCTTGGGTATATTTACTTCGCACTAAGAGTAAAGCCTTACCGTGTTTTTAAAATTTTAATCAAATGGTGCGTATCTAGTTTAATGCCAACATTAAGATTCTTCATACAAATAATGGAATCGAACATCTTGATGGTGGTTTTTGCGCCTATCTAAAGGCTCATGGTGCTCTTTTCTAGACGAATTGCATACACACACCTGAACAAAATAGAGTTGTAGAACACAAAAATCGTCATCTTCTTGAGGTTGCATGTTCTCTTCTCTTCACTATGCATGTTCCCAAGTCATTCTGGAGCGAGGCAGTCCTTACCGCTGCCTATCTCATCAATCGTCTGCCCTTTAGTGTCCTTCAATTCAAAACACCTTCGGAGCTTCTTCCCATGTCTCCATATATCTCTTCTCTCTCGCTCCAGATTTTTTGGTGTACTTGATTTGTTTATGCGTCGAAACACCCGGGTGGCAAATTAAATTTTAAGGTTATTAAATGTATCTTCATTGGCTACTCTGCTACCCAAAACTGTTATAAATGTTATACTCCTACTACTCACAAGATATTTTTAAGTATGAATGTTACCTTTTAGGAGATGAGTCCTTTTTTCATTCCCCTGACACATCTCTTTCATGGGAGACATATATAATGGAAAAGATGTTATCGGATACACAAATTCAACATTATAAATAGTCTCAAAGATTAGTTTTTCTTAATCTTACACAGTGGGATGTTTTTGGACAATTAGATAGAACTGATCTTAATACTTATTCTCGACGTCAGAAGGATCAGACTGCTCGTGTACCACTACCAACTTGTCAGTTGCTATCTTTGTCCACCTTTTCAATATCTTCAATTGATTCACTTGATAATGAGTCTTCTGTTGTTAATCATGATATTTGTGAATTACCTTTCGCCCTTCGAAAGGCGTTAGGATATCTACTCAAATCCAATTTCACATTTGGTCTTATATGACTCATTATCAATCTCATATCGTGCTTTTGTCTCGTCTTTATCCTCTATATCAATCCCGCAAGATTGATTGTAAGGAAACTTTGTAGATTCTAAGTGGAAAAAGACTATGATTGAAGAGATAACAACTCTAAAAAAGAATGGTACCTGAGAGTTAGTCTCTCTTCTAAAATGGAAGAAGTCAGTTGGGTGCAAATGGGTATTTACAGTCAAACACAAGGCAGATGGGTCAGTTGAGAGATTAAAAGCAAGACTAGTTGCTAAGGACTTTACACAGCCTTATGGTATTGATTATCATAAGACTTTCGCTTCGGTAGCTAAAATGAATTCAGTTCGGGTGCTCTCGTCCTCTGCTGCTAATATGGGTTAGCCTCTCCAATAGTTGAATGTGAAAAAAAAATTTCTCCATGGAGACTTAGAGGAAGAAGTGTATATGGATGTTCCACCAAGTTTTTCATCCCGTGAAACTAAAGGGAAGGTACGCAAATTGAATCAGGCTTTATATGAGCTAAAATAGTCTCCTAGAGCCTGGTTTGATGAATTTTTCGAGGCTATGCTAAGATTTGGGTACTGACATAGTTATACAGGCCATACCATGTTTATCAACCATGGTAATAATCATATCACAATCCTTATTTTATATATTGATGGCATAGTTGTAACAAGTAATGATACATAGGAGGTGTCCCATCTCAAGGCAAGTCTAGCTAAAGAGTTTGAGATGAATGGTTTGAGGGCATTACGATATTTTCTTGGGATTGAAGTGGCCAAATCAAATGACATCTTCATTTTCCAAAGAAAGTATATTAGTGACCTTCTAAAGGAAACCGGCATGCTGGGTTATTGACTAGCTGATTCACCTATTGACGCTAATCATCACCTCAATAATGGTGATAGAGCCTATCGACAATGGTAGATTTTAGAGGCTTGTAGAAAGACTAATATATCTATCTCACACCAGACCTAATACTCTGTATGTTGTGGGGTTGTCAATTAGTTCATACATGACTCCCGTAGTATACAACTTGATGTTATTTACCGTATTTTGCGTATCTAAAGTCTACACTTGGAAAAGGATTTCTATTTTCTAATCACAGTCATATGAAATTAGAAGCATTCACAGATGCGAACTAAGCTGTTTCAGTTGATGATAGGCGGTCTACATCTGGGTATTGCCGTTTGTAGGAGGCAATGTGGTTACTTAGCGAAATAAAAAGCAGACAGAAGCGACAACTAGATTAAGTGCAGAGGGTGAGTATTGGACTATTGCACATGGCATTTGCAAACTTATATAGCTATCCTATTAAAGAATTTAGGAATTGAGTGCGAAAATCTATAAAGTTGTATTGTGACAACGAAGTTACCATCAATATCATAACCCGGTGTAACGTAATAGAATGAAGAATATCCTGATTGACATACATTTCATTAAGGAAAAATTGTGCAAAGGTTCAATTTGTATGCCTTTTGTGAAATTCGAGGATCAATTAGCAGATTTTTTACTAAAGGGCTTAGTAGTAAAGTGTTTCATCCCATTGTATGCAAGTTAAGCATGAAAAATATCTATGCATCAACTTGAAAGAGAATGTTAAGTTATGGGTATTATTGTATTATTATATAAATAACAGTGATAAGAGAGTTAACCCGAATTCTAGTAGTTCTCTCATTCACCATCACAATAATTCTCTCTCAAGCGTTCTCTTCTATTTCTCGATCTCTACAGTAATCTTAAGACTAATACATCAAGTTTATGACACAGGATAAGCCCTTTTTGAAGAAGCTAATACCTAGTGAAAGCCAAGAACTAAGAGAGATGGAAGAATACATACCTATAGAAGATAATAAATTATGTAAGTGTATTATTTTTACGTAGAGGAGACGACCAAAAGCGACGACAAGTACAATCCACTCCCAATGCTGACACGAGTTCGAACCATTGGAATCAATCTTCTCCCACACACACAAAAAAAAGGAGAAAAAAAAACATGGGAGAAGGCTGCTGCTCACTACTATGTTGTACGCAGACAGAAGTCTTATGCGCTGGGTATGATCTTTTTAGTGCATTGTTTCACATCTGATCATTATAGGTGGTATACATTGATTGCAACTCATTAAGTCTGGCATTAGCTTGAATACATCAAGACAGTACATTAAGACAGTTTTGCCACCAGGTTGCCACTAACATGTGAGAGTGCATTGATGAAAACTTATGGAATCTCATTTTGGCATGTTGTGTCAATCACTTGAAAATGAAAATGTTTGGGAAACAGTATGTAAATGATTCGAAAACAAAATAATTTGGAAACATATGAAAATGTTTGGATTTAAAGCAAAAACCTATTCAAATGTTATATGAAGGGTATTGGGCCGAGGTCCACAACGTATGGATCTAGGGCCTATACCCGACATGTCTCATCATGATCCGAGAAAGCAGTACCTGGTGAAAGCCCGCCCAAGGCTATGGCCGAGGTGAAGAGATGGGTCTTAATGAGTTCGGCCACTTATTGGACCCAAAGTCAATTGGCTGGGTACATGGCATGATGCTCGGGTTTTGACAATATTCAATGTGATTTGACTACGGAAAGACAGCATTTAATGTGATTAGACCAAGCGCCTCCTCCCATCGAGTGTGTTTTACTTTGGGGGAGCGCTACAAGACGCGTGTCTCAACCCAAATGACGAGTCGCAGTGTCAGTTTTAATGACGATGTGATCGTACTCTGCTCGAACGGTCAATTCATGTACCAACGTGACGTGCAGAGCCGCCTTACAGGGTTAGGTGTCAGAGGTAATCATGAAACTAGAGGAAAGAGAGCATTTGCTTTTATTGACACTATCAAGATTCCCTCTTCCGTTTATCTCTATTAAAAATGAAAACAAAAACAAAAGCCATATCCATTGTGCATAAATCAATAAGTGCCCTTTTTATACAATCAGATGTTGATACACAAATGGTAGGGTGCACACAAGCCATATCCGTTGTGTACCTCCCTCGCTGCCCTCTTGTTCCCTATTTCTTCCCCAACCACAGCAACAACATTTTTTCTCTTCCTATTCTCCTTATCAATGGACAGCACCACACTGCTCTATATCCATTTCCATTTCCATTTCCATTAACTATATATAAAGCGTGAATGCATACATGAACAGTGCCATTTTCGTCCCATGTGAAAAGACAATTTTTCCATTCGCCTTACAACTTGAAGAGGTCTGGTAATATGGGGACGTTTTAGTCAACTAAGCTGTTGGTCTAAATTTTCATTTCATTAGTGGCACTAGTTGTTAATGTTTACTTTTCAAATTAAGTTTTTAACTTAATATATAATTTTTATGGATACACTTTTATTTTTTCTTCATGATGCGTACCGTTCATATTATATAACTCTTTAAAAAGATTATTTATAAAAATAAATAAATTAATCAGGTATCAATAAACAAATTTCTCGTACATATTCAGTTTAAATAAAGTAAATAGTTTATTATTAAAATTACACATACCATTCAAATAAATGTTATAAGACACTTATCATTCAAATAAATAGATTAATGTGATTTTGACACATACAACGTAGACCAGTTGATGTAGTAGTAAAAAGCGGCGACAAGATCATAAGTAATAAAAATACTAGGGGGAAGGGTAAACCTAAATTGACATGGGATACCATATTAAAAAAAGATATTAATCTATTAAAATTAACTGAAAATATAACTCTTAACAGAATAAAATGGCGTAAAAAGATTCATGTATCTGACCCAAGTTAATTGGAATAAAGGCCTAATTTGGTTTAGTTTGGTTTGAATTAGATTAATCTAACTTTTTACATAAATTATCTCTCAATTTGTTCTATAAAATAAATAGTTTGGACCATCAGAATAAATTTGATATATGCTTTGAAATTTTCGTCTTAAAAGTTTTCGTCCCGTCCCCAAAAACTTGATAACATTTGTATTGTAAATTTTAACTAATTGTTATGTATGTACTTTAATTTTGTTTTAATGATCCATAATGTTCGTATTATAAAACTCCTAAAAAGCGATCATTCATACGAAAAATTAAATTGAACGGATATTAATAACCAAATTACTTGTACATGTTTATTTTAAATAAAATAAACAGTGCTCTTAAAGTCACATTTACCATCAAAATAAATTTTATATGACATTGCATCTATAGATATCTGATTAATCTATCGTTTTACATAAATAATATTCTCAATGTGCTCTATAAGATAAACGATTTGGATCATTTAAATGAATTTCATATAGACTCATAAAAATTAAATTTTTGATTGGCCAAATCTCAAGTTAAAGTTAGTATTGTAAATTTTAACCTAATATGTAATTGTTATCGATACACCTTAATTTTATTTGATGACCCGTAGCGTTTATATTATAGAACGCCTTTAAAAAGTCATCCACGCGAAAAATTAAATTGATGAGATATCAATAACTAGATTACTTATATATAGTTATATTTATTTTACATAAAATAAATGGACTACTATTAAAAAGTACATATGCCATTAAAATAAATATTATAAGATATTGTATCTACAAATATCCAAATAATTTAACTTTTTACATTGATAATCTTTTCAATGTATTTGTATAAAATAAACACTTTAGATCATTGAGATGAGCCCATAGTATTTAAAATTTACGATCAATAAATGTTTTTTACCTTTTTAGGCATCTTTTCACTAATTACAATTTTTTTATTTCTTTCAGTTGTCTCTTTTTATTAGTTGTCACCTTTGTATTTTTTTGTGTGATTTGTATTTTTTGTCACTTTGTATTTTTTGTGTGGATTGTATTTTTATCATACTTAAAATTTAATTTTATCGTGATTTTCTTTTGGGTATTTTTGCTTGTCTACTTTTTTTTTTCTCTTTGTTTCAAGATTTTAAGTTTATTAATGCATTTTCAATTTTTTAGTTCAAAATATAAACATAAAGATGATTTACGGAGTAACAAAAAACATGTAATATAGTTGAGAAAAAGTATGAAGAGTTCACATATTTTAATTTTCCCTAATTTATAAAAAATGAACTTTAATTAAAAATCAAATAGCAATGTATTAGCAGTCCCCCTTGCTTATTTGTATTTTATTATTTCATTAATTGAATTACTTAATTCATTTTTACCTCAGATTTGTAACAGCTAAATAGAGTATTATAATCATGGGGGCTTAACCGCAACAACTCACTAGTACTTATTTAGCTTAAAGGATATGGCATTACTGGTAAAGCTTGAGTTCTTTGAAAGAGTGTAGTTTGTGAGATTTTTTTAGTTATTTGTTGGATTATTTCGAGAGTTTTTTAAGATAAGTTTGAAGACATCAGGTATTTATGGGGAAATATTTATTATTTTGCTTCCTTTTGAACTTAAGTGTCCCAATAATTTAAAGGGATTCTGTCCTTAATTAGTTCAGAATGGAGAGCGGATTGTAAAATGTAATTTGGATGTTTTTCCCATTCTTTTGATCAGGTGGACTTCTTGCCTTCATTTGTACTTTGTGAACTTTACTGTCCCTTTACTAATAGAAGTTCTATTGTTATTGATCAAAAATAGAAGTATAACAATTGCATCAGCCAACAATTAACCAAGCCCAACAAAAAAAGGAGAGTTCAAAAAAATAGCAGGATGAGAGTTGATGAATACTTATGAAGAGTGCAAGGGATCATAGAAAGTAAAATCAACATATACTCACTCATCTTTGTAGTGTTGAATTTCACCCTCAGGAAACTCCTCAGAGGGGAAAAGTTCCACAATAGGAATAGAAGGTGGATCAGTTTGCTCTGGCACTTCTTTTGTAATTTTCCTTTCTCTTATGGGGTTCTAGGGTTTTTGATTTTATTAATTTTTGGGTTATTCGATGGTTTTTTTTATTAAAATATATCTAGTTTCAGTTAATCTAATTCTTATGGTCATTTCATCTTTCTTCTTCCTGAAAGATGAAATGACCTAGAACGATAGTTTAGTCAACACAGTTTTTTTCCCTTTCCTTAAATATCAAGTGAGAGATGGGAAACAAAGTTGCAAAGAGCCTTACTTGCTTTTGCTTTTCTTCTTCTTCTTCTTCTTAGCACTTTCTGGTAAATCTGTTTTTAATGTTGAAAGGTGCATATCAGATGAGGAAAGCTATTTAGCTGTCCCTATTGACAGAGCAGCACTGACTGCTCTACAACAACATAAGAAATGTCCAAGGAAACATGTGCAACTGTGGGAAGCATCATTTGCTGTAGAAGCAGCAGTTGATGCTCTAAGTGGCAGTTAATAATTTTCTTGAATTAAGTAAATCATAATTATACCATAATACAGCGATTCAAACAAACCATTAGAAGAAAATGCAACTGTTAACAAAAACGCCATACCCATCACCTATAACATAGTTCATGAATTTCCTTTCAGAAAAAAAACCACAAAATCTTTCAACTCTAGCGGGAACCATGACTTCTTTCCATAAATTTGGTGTTGGAAGGCACTAAAAGCATGTGGGTCCACTGTAGACATAATTTCAGTAAGTCACCTCACGCTCATGAGTATCAATTTCAGAATGTTTCAGTCAAGTTTAAATTTTAGGCATGTCAATGGAAAATTCTACCCTATTTTAGTTTCCTTTATTTTTTATTTTTTAATTTAATCATTCAACTTGTCTCATTTCTCCACTTGCTCATCTGCGCCCCTGAAAAAAATAAAGAAACCACGTAAAGCACACTATGCTCCGGTTCAACAAATGAGTGTTTTCAACGGAATGGCGAACCACAAGCTAGATTTTCATACCCACCATAACTGCAATTTTTTTGAAATCATTTAGAAAACCCAAGAACAAATCATGTCAGGGCCTTGCCTGATTAATTCAACAAGACCATAAATTATAACACTCAATGCTTGCCCCAATACAGGCCCATCCCCCCTTCCCACTCCAGCGGCCAAAAAGCTGTGCGCAAAGACATTCATGGACCCACAAACACAAAACTAAGCAGAGAACCCATATTTTCTTCCCTTTTTTTGGCTGAACAACAAAGACAACGGATGCACCAATATTCTGGCAAACGTCTACAATGAACACTAGAACTATGCAACATGGTTGGTTTTGTGAATTTCTTGATACTATCCATAAAATGCTTCTCAATGCAACCTGTATTGAATAGCATAGAAGTAAGGGTGTAATTTGGGCCAAGTTTGGCCCGACTCGAGTGTGGCTCGGGCAAGCCTAACCCGGCTCAAAACTCGCGGGCTCTCACAAAAAAATCGGGTAGGTGTGGACTGGGTTTTTCCCAATGGGTAGGCTTAAGTCCCAAGGATATCGGACTCGGGCTTAGAGCTCGAGGTAGGCTTTGGACCGGTCAGTCGGGTTTTTTCAGGTTTTTAGTTCTTTTTTTTAGTTTTTTTAAAATTGATGTTGTAATTTATATAATATAAATTTATATTTTTTTTATTTATTAGTTGTTGTTATATTAGTTTATTATTAATTTATTAGTTAAATTTCATAATAAATTAATAAGTTAGTTTATTATTTATAACAATACAAATAAATTAGTTTTATATTTTTATAAGTTTATAAATTATAACTTATAAATTTTAAAGTTTATAAGTTTATAAATTATAACTTATAAATTTTACAGTTTATAAGTTTATAACCTATTAATATTATTATTAAGTTTATAAGTTATTGACTTATAATTTTATTAAAAGTTTATAAGTTAATTTATTATTATTATAAGTTTATTAGTTTATTAGTTTTTATAGTTTATATTTTATGCTTTTATAGTTTATAGTTTATAATTTATAGTTTATTATTATTTTTATTAGTTATTACTTATTAGTAATATTTATTAGTTATATTTATAAGTTTAAACTTTATTTGTTTTTTAATTTTTAAGTTTATAGTTTATACTTTATAAGTTTATACTTTATAGTTTATATTATTAATCATTATAAATTTATTAATTTATTATAAGTTTATTATTACAGGTTATAGTTTACATTATCATAAGTTAGTTAGTACTTATTTTATTATAACTTTATTATTTTTTGCAATAAGTTTGAACACTTCAAATAATTACTTAATTTAAATGTAATAAGCTTGAATACTTGAAATAATTAAATGTAATATAAATTTTATTAATCAAAAATTAAATTTAAACAATTATATAAATATTATATTTTACATTTTATAAGTGTACTCTACACTTAAAAAAATTAGAAAAATTGCATCACTGTAGGTCAAGAAAAATTAAAAATATTTTCTGTTGGACTACTACCTATTTGCATTTGTATGCTCAAATTAAGAAATGCATTGCTTAAGTGAATTTTTGGATGTCTAATTAAATAACTAGTGCCACCCGATGTGTTACCCAAAAGAAATTTATTACAAATTTTATATTTGGCTTTAACAATAATGATATCATTAGAATTTTTTTCAAAAATTCTTTTAAAAAATTCCCAACCACTTGACGCTTTTTTAGTAGATGTAGCGGCAGCTGCAGATGTAGATGCAGCAGGAGAAGATGAAGAAACAGTGGTTGGAAAATTAGGAGGAGTAGAAGGAGTGAGATTAGAACAGTTTCATCCCCTCTCTAGGGAGCGAAGACCAAAACTTAGAGTGGTTAAAAAAGTATCTATACAAATTAAACTAGATTTGTATATTCATAAATGTAAAAATATTATACATTTTAGGAATACATTATCCCAATTACTCCAAGTGGATTACTCAAAAGTTTCATACTCCTTAACCTGGTACCAAAATAACTTCTGATTGACGACTGTGGTGGACCAACACTTTTAGTCATTCCTGCTATCTGCAACTACAAAAGTTACAGGAGAGTGCATTTAGTATTTTATTGAACAAAATGAATAACAATCATTTAAGAATACTAAATACATTACGTATTTCACCAAGGATGTAAAAATACTGAATCACAAAATCTCACAATTTATAACGAACTTTTTTCAATCTTTGTAAAAGTATCACTTTAGGCTCAACAGCCACAAATTATGGAATTCACTGTCTCGTACTCAAAAATAAGATTTTCGGCATAACTGTCATAATTCAAAATAAACGTGTCTCATTCACAACTCATACCCAATAGTGACCAAGTAGTCGTCCACCTTACGACCAAGAGTTCCGACAGTACCGTAATCTCAATTCTCAATGCACGGATAGCAACGTGATGGAAATGAGAGCCACTCTCCACCAAACATGAGTAGTATGTGATGTCCAGGATTTAGCCCGCAAATCCTTTAAGGCAAAAAATCCCCACTCAACGAGAAACCTCCCCCATAAAGACAAACAACACCCATAGTTACGCAACCTCCCCTAACAGGATATAAAATGCCAAAAACCCTTGTAATTTAGTACTTTAGAACAGTATAACATTATCAAAAAATTTTATTTTACATACTCATACTTTGTAAAAAGTACAGATCGCACATTAAAAAATACCAATGCATTTGAATTTAAAAAAATCATAATCTTACAATTTCTCATGCTTCAAAATATGAATATAAAACGTATTTAAAACATAATCTATGCATTTATGTTCAAAATAATATTTAAGTACTCCTTGACTTAGATGCTACAAAACTATCATTCGATCCTAATTTCTAATTCTTCGGTGACAAAATCTCGGTATTTAACAAGAAACCAAATTCAAACACGAGCGTAGAATATCGCATATTTATACTTTGTATATTTAAATTTCCTACTATTTTATTCACCATCTAGAATTTCTTCTTTAAATAACAATACTTTTAATATAGATGTTTAACTAGAATTTTAATGAATTATTCCGGATAATGTTAAAAATCTTAAGTTTCTCATATATATATATATATATATATATATATATATATATACTAATTTTAATATGATTCCTATATTCTTGTAAATAATAATTTTATCATATTTTAAAAACTATAATTACTACTTACTTTAGCAAAATTCGTTGTGTTTACAATTTCTAACATAAATGACTTAACTCAAGTTATTTATTTATTTATTTATTTTTAAATATCTAGATTTTAATATATTTATAAAAGTTTTATTGTTTGGTTTTGATAAAACTACTTCATTAGTAATATTACAATGGTGGCGTTATATCTATCCAAACACTGCCTAAGAGCTATTATGATAGTTAAAATAACAAATAACATATATAATTACGAAATTATGGCAGCTAGCTATATCACCGATGGGCTTACCTCCGGCGCCACCAACACCGCCGAGGTCGTTACCGCTACCACTAGCAACGGTGGCTTCAATCCTTGCTCCGCCACCATGCGTGACAGCACCAGCCAATCTTGCAGGTAATAGACCACCACCAGGCGTTTCGGTTTCCATGGTGGTTTCGGCAACAACAACAACCCCGTCATAGACTCATAGGTTACGTCCTCCAGGGTCTTGGCGACGCTGGTAAGGTGCATTGGGTTGCCTTACTCTTCTATCAACAGAACTGGGTTGCCGAGTTCGTCAGTTAGCCGTATAGAATTCCCGTATTCATCACGAAGATCCGCCGTGTTTTTAGTATGGAAGAATATCCAGTAGAAGAAGATAGAAAAAGAGAGAGAAAACCGTGAGAGAGGGGAGGAGTGGAGAGATACCGGCGGTGGGTGGCCGGAAGGGGTGGCGCCGGCAGTGGGAGTTGGTTGGTGGTTGATGGTAGCTCAGGTGATGGTGGTGCATGGGAGAGAGAGAGAGAGAGAAACAGCTGCGGAGAGGCAGTCCGGTGCCGGCGTGGGGAGGGGGTGTGGCGGTTGAGCTCGGTGGAGCTCACAGAGGTGACGTCGGGGTGGCTAGTGAGAGCGCCCCCCTCACCCCCTTGCGTCTTCTTCTGCTGCTTCTTTATCTCAAGCCCCATGCTGCTTCCTTAATATTGTTTTGAAATTCTCTCTCTGCTTTTTAGATATTTCTTTCTTCTCCTCTTTATAATTTGATTAAGTTTCTCCTGGTTGATTGCTTCACACTTTTTGTGCGTGGGATTATATGGATGGCTAAACAATAAAATTGGTGTTTATAGATAATAACTTAGACAGGTGTCCTTCCACGTGTGAGCTTGCATGAATAGGGCATGGCAAGTGGTATTTTTTTGTGTATTTTTTATCGCGTTAAAATTTCCATGTAAAATTTAAGTTCTAGAAAAATTTTAAAATTTTGATATATACTTTTAATGTTACTTTATGAATGGCTAGAATTATCACAAAAAATTTTTAAATATAAAATTTGATTTTATTTTAAAATTTTTGATTACCGATGATTTATAGGATCTAAGATTATGAGTTTTATTTAAAAAATATTTTAAACAGTCTCATTTTAAACTTAACCATAAGATTATGTTAGGAATAGTATTTCGAGTTTCTCTATTAATTTATTATTTGATTAGCTACTAGATATTAGAGTAAATCGTTTTCAAATTCTTAACGGGCTAAGTTAGCTTTTTGAAAAGAAAACTTAGATTTGAAACATATATTTTTTATTACTTTATAAAGTTTGGGTTATTACAAGAATTATTTGGTGGAAACGCAAAAATATCTTCTTATTCGTTAATAGAAAATATATTTGGATTCATAAATAAACTTAATAAAGTAAAATATTATAATTTATAAAATTGAAATAAATTTAAAATGTTAATGAAGTAACAAAAAAAATATAAAGTTAATATTTTTTAAATAATAACTACTACACTTTTTTTAAAAATAAATTACAATTAAAAAATTATGAAATAAATTTAATGCTGAAAAAAATTGTAAAAAATAAATCAAACCGAATTAAGGAAACTCTGATCTTTAATCATGATTTTGATCAATTAAAAATTTTAATCTTGATCTTGATCTTGATTCTTCATCTTTAATTCTTGATTCTCCAACCGTTGTAATTTTCACCGAATTTTATCGAATAATCGAACAACCGAATATCAATCGAATTACAAGAGAAGAGACTGAGAGAGTGAGAAAGTAGAGTGATGAAAGAGTATTTGGAATGAATTTTTTCAAATGAAAATGGTCCTATTTATAGGACTACATTCGTCTCAAGACATATCTCTAGGAGCACCTTCGTAAGCCGAAACACACGTTGTCGAACTTTGACACCATTCACAGGGAATTACCCGTATTACATCTCACGCACAACCGAAACCTAGTTCAAGGGAAGGAACTCACTGCAACCATAGGAATTTCAAATGAAGGAAGGGCGCTTATAAAAGAATTTTAATCACGGCGAATTTGCGGCTCAAATACAGTCATGGCCTCACAACTCCAAGGGTTGGGATAAAAGATTACCAACACGAGACCCATCGCACAACAAGGGGTTCACATAGGCCAAAGTCTTAGCAACGCCCGAACGAAGAGGGTTATTCCACGAGATTAAACAAACAACATTGGTTTGTGCCTAAAGGTTAAGAAAAACAAAAGGGCACAAGCATTTCTCGGCATCATCACAAGACCGTCCACTCTGAACGACATATCATCAACCAACTAAGGATGGGAACAAGGAATCAATCGATCCCAACACGAAGCACACCCCCTCCCCCCCCCAACGGATAAGAGCTAAAAAGCCTTAACTAAAACCGCCAAGGTTAAATATAAAAACTCCACAACACATATTCTTACACACTACCCCATTGCCCTTCTGGCACTCACACTCAATCACTTAACACTTTAGCGTATTCATGCTAACAACACAACCAATGCTATCGCTCGATCTCGTCGAAACTAACGGGATAATAACCTCTCTCAAACTTCTCAAGAGAACCCTTAAAGCATCATCACCAAAGAACTCCTTCCCTACACAACCAGGATCTTATCTTGGCATGATCTAAAGGTAACACAAACCCAGCACTAATCGGACCATGTATGTCAAGACTATCAAATGACCTTCGATCTATCGTTGTGGACGTAGATTCTACACCTCAACACTTTCCCCCCTCCCCCCTCCCCCTTAACAGGATTCACACAATCAGCTCACTTGCCAAACATCTCTAGGGTACACCACCTGAGCATTTGTGCTCATTGAGTAGAGCAAACGAACCTTTATCAAAACTACGAGGGCGTAGTCCTAAACTATTACGACGATAATGGTACAGACTCAAGGACATCATTGAAGACCAAGGTAAGGATGCCGAATTCATGGAGATCACAATCTCCCCGCACAAAGGAAAGCCAAGGATCGATCAAAAGATTTTGACACTCACGTCCCACTAGGCTTAACAAGCCAGAACAAGATAACCACTCACTAGGTTCAACCCTCCAACTCATGCACTCTACCAACACATCCCCACACGGTAACCTCATCAGTCGGCATCTCTATACATAATGCACTATTCATAACATCCACCACTATCCTCAATGCAGAAGTAAGGCCGGGTGAGATGAAGGGGTGCAATATCCTGGTGTCAAATAGGCCGTTAGCTCAAGAACGGTTCATATAAAAAAATACCTTGAATGACCGACGGACTGACTGTATCATCTGGCACAGCAGGTGCCACTGATGTACTAGGCTCCACAAGGGCGTACATTCGCCCTTGATTCCCTTGGTTCTGCCCGTTACGACCCCTAGCTACTGGTTGCCTCACTGATTGAGTTGAGGTAGCTCCTCCTATAGTCCTCGCCGACTGTACTTCTAACTGCTGCTGCGACTGGCCATAGCCCTATCATCCCTGTGATTCCTGCCCCTGGTGTGCTCTTGAAGCACCCTGAACACTCCCTCCCTGAGGGTAATCCTGGCGTAAGTGATCCACCTGGCCACACTGAAAACAAGACAACGGGGCTCTTCCCAAAGTCTGACTCTGTCATTCACCTTACTGTAGGCATTCCCTGACATGATGTCCCGGTTGTTTGCAAAAGAAGTAAATCATTTCCCAAAGCCCAAAATGCCTCGAGGGAGTCATGGATGGTGCGGGCGCCAAACGTGGCGGCTATTGGGATTCTATAGGAAGGGGACTGGGACCTCCCGACCTCTGTCTCTTAAACTGGCGCTCACTGAACTGCGCACTCGTGCCCCCTTGCTGCGGCTTGTTCTCCCTAAGTTTTGGGCTCCCGGCCACGGCATTCTCAACCCAGATAGCGGCCTCCACTAACTCAGTGTAGACCCAAAATTCTAACAATGCAATCCTATCCTTGATGATGGGCTGAAGAACTCGCTCAAATCGCTAGGTGCGCAACTCTTCCGTTGCCACCATCTCCAGTGTAAATCGCAACAAATTCGTGAACCTAGCCTCGTACTGGACCATTGGCATCCCTTGGATGAGGGAAAGAAACTCCTTTTGGTAGGTGTCCCTCAAAGATCTTGAAAAATACTTCTCCAAAAAAGCCCTAGTGAAAGCGGCCCACGTATCCTCCACAGTTGTTGTAGCGAACTTTCACCATTCCCTCGCATCCTCCCGAAGTTAGAAGGTTGCCAACCTCACCCTTATCTCATCCTCCACGATCTCTAATACGTTGAGGATCGTGGTAATCACCTCTAACCACTTAGTAGCAACATTGGGATCAGGCTCTCCCAAAAAGGTTAGAAGATCCAACCGTTGAAACTCCCTGATTGCCACTATAGCCCTCATCTCGGGAGCTTCTTCTCCACTCCTAGCCACTTCGGCCAATGCTTGCATCGTCGTGAGCATCTCCTGTATAACATCAACACTGCCTATTTGTTCCTGAATAGCATGAACATCCCCTTCTTCCGAAACGTGGGCAAAAGCGCGACCTTGGCCTCTATCTCGCCCCGGCAACACCACCCTATAAATATAAGAAAGGATAAGAGAGGCATCAATATCACAGCCTAAACCAACTCATCTTCCATGAACAGCATTATATTTCTTTATGATATCATGCAACATGTATCATAACATCAACACATCTCACACAACGAGGAGGATTAATCGGAATGGCACGTCAATCCAGGTAATTTGTTTGGATCTCTAGTTAGAATAAACGTCGGCCAAAAGTCTTTCTAACTTGAACCACAAACCAGTCGATCGGACATCCAAGGGCAAGATACATTATCCTAAAAATCCAACCTCCATACCTAACTAACACATAGTATGCAAATATCAAATTACTTCAGAGATACATCATGCTAACACACAAATACATGGATGCTACACATCAATGCAACTCTCACGTAATAGATTAACCATTTTCACGATACCTAAGTATTCAAACATAAAGTTCTGATACCAATCTGTAACGCCCCGATTTTGTAGCAATAAAAACTCAAGACGATGATAAGACAAGAACCCGATTTATAGGCTTCCCAAACTAAAAGTTCATAAAACAATTCTCTACAGTACAACAAAAGAAGCTCCAAGCTTTTTTGTAAAAAATTAGAATAAAAGTTTGCAAAATGATTCTCAAAGTACACCATTTTATACTCAAGGGAATCCCAAGGAGATACCAAACAAAAGACCCATTTTTAAACAAAAGTCCTAAAATTTCATGCAGCGACAATCCGCTCGAGAAGACCCTCCACCGTTTAAATGGTGAGGTACCTGCGACCTTCTTAGCTACAATCCTAGAGATTTTCTAAGTGTTGAAAAAACACTTGATTTTCATAAATTTTAAACATACTTTTAAATATGCACAAATTTGAAGTAAAACGTATATTTGGTAATGAAACAACTCCATTCAATCAAAAAACTTAAAATTTTAACATTTGAAATCGAAATATTCCATCCCAAAACCAAGAAAACCAACCCCAAATACGAATCTAACGCCTAAACATGCATACAATATATGAAAGCATGACCTTAGAGCCTTACAGCACGGGTTACTCCAACCCACAAAACATTCATTTTAGTGTTTCAGAAGGAATTAAATTTACATTTTTTATTCTCAAAATATGCTATCAATGAACATGTAATTCTATCAAAACTACACAAAAATGGTCTCCAAGACCACGCTCCTCAATTCATAGCCTGTTTTTTCGCTATCACCTGAAATGTTGTTAAACCACACAAGCCAAGGCTCGTAGGAATAAGATTAAAGATGAAAAAATACATGATATGCGATGATGATCATGTGAATGCATCACAAGTTTTTAGTTAAGAAATCCCACCCACTTCTCCAACAAAATTCCATTCACATAACCGGTTTTCACCAAGTAAAACCAATTTCCTTTGACACCCAATCCTACTGTTGTAGTTATTCGTCTCTTTATTAACTCAACCATCACAGTTACTCAATTCTACCACGCACGCGCACATATACACATATATCTTTCGACACTTTTCAACCTCACCTAACTCGAGGTATTACCCGTTTCTCATTAGCTCCTATCATCACAACAATTGTTTACCTTTTCGGCTCACCATCTGAAAGGTAATGCATTCATTTAAAACCATTTCGAGATCACCATCCGAAGAGAAAACACTTTTGGTAGACCATTTTGGTATCACCATCCGAAGGAAAAACACTTATCATAAACTATTTCGAGATCACCATCTGAAGGGTAAAATTTCAACCATCAACAATTTCTCAAATTCCACACACGAGTCCAACCCAAACATTGTTTCTCTTGTCAAATCCACAGACTTAATATTTAAAACAATGACAAATTCTAACATTCTCATATTTAATGCATTCGGGTTGAACATAGTTTAAAAAACCCCCCCAATAGAACATTTCACTAAATTCATTAAATTCATTCAAAACCCTCAACCCATTATCTTATGGTTTTCTCGTTCCATTAAAGTTCGTAGAGCCTACACACAAATAGATTACCACAACTTCCAATTTTCCAAAAATCACCTCAATTTTATCATTTGAGTTCATTAACCCAAAAAATCTCAAATTTATTCAAGGTCCAACCAAACCAAACCCTAAATCCACACTCTTCAAATTAAAGCATTTGCAACAACAATAACAAGGTAGATTTAACAAAATCATATTCACACCCAAGATTCAACATACTTTAACATCAAACCCTAACCTAGGGTTTTAAAAAAATATAAATCTTCATGCTTTTATGTAAACCCAACAAATAATACAACTCATGTCCATGCAAGGATCACGTTTAGTCTTAGATCCTATCTTTTTGAAACTCAAGCAACTTGAATCCAACCCTAGCAAGTTCCAATCGACCAAATCTCCAACCACGCAGCGAATGGGAAGCTTCCAACTTGCATTTCACTTTCTAACGGTTGCTCACTCGGGAGAGAGGCAAGAAATCCACTATAGAGGAGTAAGGAGAGCTCCAAGACACCACCACAACCAAACCCTAGGTCTCTAGTTTTGTTCTAGAAAGAGAGAGGGGTAAAAAGAATGAGGGTAAAATGTTTAAAATCGCAATTTAAAATCTGCTCGCCAGCAGTTCGCTTAAGCAGACTAAGGGTCGCTCGAGCGGTCCCCTCTGACCCAATTTTTAAAAAAAGGTTTTAGCACCTCCTCGCTCGAGTGGTCCCCTGGCCTCTTGAGCAGTCAACGCTGGGAAGGAATCTTAACAAAAGGTCTATATACAAATCTAATCATGAGCCGAACACCTCAAAACTCACCCAAACAACTCACAACAATGGTTCTCATGCACTATCGGGTATACAATCATCGTTAACAATTATTATCGTGATCAAGTTTTAATTGTTCCCCACAATTTAGCACTTAGCCATTTTCACCGAAAAATATATTACAACCTGGTTTCATTAATTTTCACAAATAAAAAGGGTCTGGGTCCCTACAGTCATCTTGTCAGAAAGAATTTTGCAATCGACACGTTTTTCTAAATAGAGAGGCAACGGTGGAGGGGATTCACAAAGATGCTTTTGAGGGATCCCACCTAAGAGAGGGAAGGCCGATATTTATAGGAAAATAAAATTGCTTGTTGTGGCTCTAGAGTGGCACAACAAGCCTTATTTAAGCTTTAGAGTCCTATGGGATGGTTGGCCCATATGAACTATTTTTCAACCATTGATCTTGCTCTCTGCAAATTTGATGTGCCGTAGTATGTATGTTCTGGCTCCCAACTATCACAGCCAGCTTCGGTGCCCAAGTTTGGGTTTATTGACCTCTCATGTGTTTTACTTTCTGAGCACTGGTATATGTAATGTTTTTGAAGAATCATTTAAAGGTTTTAAGTATTTTTAGTACAAAAGGTGAAAAGAAAACTGCCAAAAGAATTCTCGAGTGTCGAAAAAATTATCCAGTTTAATTTGAGAAAGGTTTTGTGCGATCTAAGCGATCATCAGGAGATGAACTTTGATTGGCCTAAAATTTGGCTGGGGTAGTTGAAAAGGTGCAACAGGATTTATCATTGACTTAGATCATCGAGATTCTCTAAGGTTAGAGTGGCTTGATACTAGACATCGAGGGATCGCCAAATATTTACCAGGTAACTATCCAATTCGATTTGAATAAAATTCAGCTCGCTACCTTAGGGGAGCTTAAGGATAATTCATGGGAAATAAATTGCCATTCAATGAATGTAATGTCATCATAGGAAAGAAAATCACCATTTGGAGGTGATTTGAAACTCACAAGAAGACTATATTGCTACCTTGTGGAGATCGTTGTTTGTGACGATTACAAAGATGTAACTATCATGGATAGTGATCAAATGGTGGAGATCACCATTTATGGTGACTAGATGGATAAAATCATCATTCGTGATGATTGGATAGATAAGATTGTCGTTCGTGGCGATCAAATAGGTAAGATCACTGTTCGTGGTAATCAGATGATAAGCTCGTCGTTCATGGTGATTGGAATACATAAGATCACTATTCATGGTAATTCCCATGGATAAGGTCGTCGTTTGTAATGATCGAGTAGATAAGATCAACGTTCGTGGTGATTGAATAAATAGGATCGTCGATGGTGGCAATCAGATAAACAAGATCACTATTATGATCGGATGGATAAAATCATTGTCCACGGTGATTAGGAGGGATAAGATCATTGCTCGTGGCCATTGGATAGATAAGACCATCATTTTTGGTGATTGGAGGAATAAGATCGTCATTCGTGGTGATTAGAAGGTATTTTGATTGAACTCATGGATGACATGTATGGTGTTTGTCGCTTGCCACTTAGGTCCTTTTGCTCGTGAGCCCTCGCATTTTGAAATTGAGAATTTGTTCACGTTTGAATTGAGATGATCTCTTTTGCCATGGTTTTGAGAAACAAGGTGATGACTGCAAGCGTTTTGATTTAGTTTCGAAAAGACAATGTATTGGATATCTATTTTTTTTTCTTGGGAAAGAAAATATTTCTTTTGAAAAAGAAATCTCAAGATACCTAAATACATACGAAAAAATGAGTTGTCACTTGGTTTTAAAAAAAACTAAGAAAAAAAAAAGTGGGCCACAGGTCATTTTAAGCATTACTAGAGAAAAGAGGATTCGGAGGCTAAGGTACGAAAAGAAAATGTGCTATGCACTATTTTCGCCTAACCATTAAGTTGGTCTCTACTTTGTCATTTTTTATTCTTGTTTTAAATTTTTCAAAAGCAACATATACAAAACATGAGGTTAAAGAGAGTTCAATCATAAGCAAATAAAAAATAAAAAGTCTATCTAATCAAGAGAAAAATCCTACGATTCATGCAATGTGGGTCTCATATCTAAACATACTGCATTTATTGTTTGAACAAAACAAACTAAAACATGCAAACGGGAACTAAGAATCTTATCAAAAGAAAGAAAAAAGCCCTAAAAGAGGCATATTGTACGGTTTATATTTCTAGCATGCTGCATATAGAATCAAACAAAAAAGTTTAGACATGGTTTCCAAGCTACTATTTAACAAAAAAGTTCACAACCATGGCAAAAGAATATTGCGGCCGCGACAAAAGATAAGGAAAACTAGCGACCCTAAAGAAAATAGATAACGGCCGTAATAAATGAAGAAAAATACTTACGGCCGTGACAACAGAAGGTCACAGCCGTTATGTTTAAGGAATTACATAGGCATTTTTAGTATCTAGTGTGTCAGTGAACACGAAATCAAACTAAGAACACACTATTTTACATTTGTTAAAGATGTTAAACACATTGTTTTAGACGGAAACTCAAATATATGTACATGCTTTTACACATTTTCATTTCTTTACATATCACAGCCCAAAAGAATCGTATGCTTGACATAAATGATTTCATAAATGAAGTGACTAAAGAAAATTAATAAACGGAAACCCTAGTCCTAATGATTCGCGGGAGAAAGAAAATGGGAGTTTAAAAACATTACAATTTTCTAAAGTTACCTAATCTAGTCAACAGTCTCGAACATCCCCTTAGGTATGGTGGGCTAGAATCGTCTAGTCGTCTGTGCTTCGGGAGCCCTCCAAACGCAAGCAATGTCACGAACTCAACTCGGGAATGGTTAATATCGAATTATGGGTTTTGGCAAAGTATTAGACAAGTATAAAATTTGGCAGAGTATCGTTATCTTAGAATCTGTCCCCCATTTTCTCTGAAAACGGCGCTTATTTATAGGCATTAGGGCAGCATAGAGATCCTCTGGGATACTGCCACCTATTCAAAAGGGTGCAAAAGACGCAGTTATGTACTTGAATATCATGCCTGTGACCTATTTGTACGAACCAAGATGACTGTGACCTTTAAAGGTCGTGGCCTGTTATAAGATCATAAAAAGGTCACCGTGAAGAATTGAGTCCATGGCCTATTTTAGGATCACAAGAAGGTCATAGCCGTTATCTCAAGGACACGGCCTGAGGTAGGATCATAAAAATGTGGCGACCGTGAGGATCAAAAGGTCGCGGCCTAAAGGTTTTAAGAGAAATAGGTGTTTTCTTGGATTTTAAGTCGAGTTCTTGCTATCATAATTGCTTAAAGGTGTCATTTAGCATGATTCCACATTTTCATCGTTGGAGAATATTCAAGATGGGTGGTTAAGATTCGACTTAATCAAATTAGGGTGTCCACGGTAGCGCAAATGGGTTGCCAACAATATGCACATATCTTGGCTCGCAGAAATTCCCAAGGACTCAAAATCCCTCAGTTGCACTATGAACAGACTCCTAGTTGCTCAAGATGGATATCATGACACCGTCCACCCATTTCCCAAAACTCATAGCGCGTGGACTAGGGTTGTATTTTCTTCCCAATTTGACCCACCTCGTCATGTCTTTCGCACAACCTAACCTGCCCAGGCCCACCAAGTTCTACCAAAGTTTGGGCTAGGTCAAATCGGGCTTTTTAGGAAGGAAAGGCCCAAGCCCAGCCTAAGGGGTCCACAGGCCTAGCGATCGAGCCTAGGTTTCAACTCGGATTTTTTAGATTTTTTTAATAAATAATATGCCACAAGAATTTGAAATAATTTGAGTCTATTTTTTAAAATAATTTAATTTTTATTACATTTGTTCTCATTGTTCATCACTTCTATATATAATAAAAATGGTATATACTATATTTTTCTTATATTTTCTTAGTTTATAAATAAACTTATTCTATAATAATAAAATTTTAATTATTATTTAATTTTTGTAATAGATTTATTTTAGAAGAAAAAGCAGTGTAAGTTGGGGAAAATAGTATAATATTTTGAGGAAAAACATGAAGACAAGTACCAAAAACAGTGGAATATTTTTTCGAGTAGATTAGATAATTTGAGAATATGAAAATAATGAAATTTATAAATATTTTATAGTATTGTTTTTTTATAATAGTAGTAAAACAAATTGTAAAGTAAATATCATTTCATATAATAATATCTAAAAAATATCACTAAAAAATATTATGTAACTAAAGATAATCTAAAATTTAAAAATCAAATCTAACTTAATGGCGATTTAATTCTCAATCTTGATAGAACTTTGATGTTGAATTTTGATCTTGATGAAACTTGAATCTTGATCTTAATCTTGATGAGCTTTCACTTGGTAGAGCTTTGAAATTTTTTAAAAGTGAAATAAATTAATTAACCAAACTTTAAACAATAGAGAATTTGAGACTTCAAGGATTTGTTGAGAGTGAGTGAAAAATTTGTTGAGAGTGAGTGAAAAGGAATAGGGTTGGATTTCGGTGTCAAAGAAGGCATTTTGTTGAATGATCTGAATTAGAGAGGCTTGATTACAGAATAATTTGTGATTTAAAAAAAAAACAAAAAAAAAAAACAAATTTGGCTGTTGGCACTTCTTTTGATCGTCAGATCATTAGCCAATCGATGTAGGTCACATAATTTTAAAAAGTAGCCGTTTATGGCCATTACGTGGTGTGCTAGGTTATGGGCCGAGCCAATTGGCTAGGAAATTGTTGAAATTTTTTCTTTTTAATTTGGGTAAAATCGGTAGGCTTTAGATAAGGCCTCGAGCTTGAGCCAGGCTACGCGCTCTAAAATCTAAGTCCAAGCCTAAGCCCAGCCTAAAGATATATAGGCTTGGGCGGGCTTGGGTTAAGCTACTGCCATGCCAAACTCAAGCTAACCCAGACAAAGATTTCGGATCCAATTTACACCCCCAACTTGGATGAGCTCGTGATCCACATCTTGAGTATTAGTGGGTATTGACCCGTGGCATCGAAAGATTTGGCCAAATGAGTAACAATGCCTTAGGGTGAGGAAACTTCAGACGAGTTTCCAAATGCCGATTAAGGACTTCAACTCCCATGATGATGCAAAAAAAACTTACATTTACTTAGGAAAGACAAACATTCTAAGAACATAGCACCTCCATCAGAAGGGAAGAAAGAGAAAATTAAAATCTCTCTTTGACTATAAAGAGGGAGAATGTGACGAAATCATCATTAGACAAATCAGATGTCTTATTGGCATAATAAGGATGAGCGAAACGTCTTTACCAAACTCTTATCAACCCCTTAATTGCTCTATGTTCTCATCGGAGACCATCTTCTTCCACACATCGGCCATGAATACTAGAGTAAGGGCAAAAAAAAGACAAGGAATACAAATATGTAGTGAATTTATTTGAATGAATTTATCACCAATCAAGTCAAACTACAATTTTTACTTAAATAAATTAAAAATATAAATTCACTTAAATTAGTTTACTTAATTTTAACCCGATCTTGTGCCCAGTTCAAATATGTAGTCAACGTATTTAAATGAATTTAATCACAAATCAAGTGAAATTAAAATTTTTACTTAAATAAATTAAAAATATAATTAGTTGACTTAATTTTAACTTGATTTTGTACCCGATTCAAATATGTAATCAACCTATTTAAATGAATGTAATAACAAATAAAGTAAAACTAACATTTTAACTTAAATAAATTAAAAATATAAATTTACTTAAATTAGTTGACTTAATTTTAACCCGGCTTTGTGCCCGATTCAAATATATAATCAGCCTATTTAAATAATAAATTTAATTACAAATAAAGTGAAATTTAATTTTTTTACTTAAATAAATTAAAAAATAAATTATTTAAATTAGTTGACTTAATTTTAACCCGACTTTGCGCTTGGTTCAAAAATATAATTAGCCAATTTAAATGAATACAATCACAAATTAAGTAAAAATTTAAATTTTTACTTGAAACTCAAATATGAATCCATCAAAATTAGTGCAGTCACGATGCTTTGTGATCCTAATCAGGTACGTTTTGTGATCCATCTAAATGTAATGTATTCACAAATTAAATGAGTTTTATATTCAATAAATTCAAAATTTTAAAATAATAAATAAATAAATTTATCTCATTAAACTACGTTTGATTTGAATTCCAAGTTAATCTCAACTTGAATACGTAAGTAACCTATTTAAATAGATGCAGTCATAAAATTTGTGAACCAAAGTGTTCACTCAAGTAAAATTCTAAAATCTAAAATAATGAGCCATCTATTCATTATAAATTAAATTAAATCAATTTTAAAAATCAAATAAATTTTATATTCATCAAATTCCAAAATTAAAAATAAAATAAAATTTTGAACTATATTTGACTTGATCCTAAATCATAGACATATAAACAACCTAAGTCATTACTTAGGTCCAGTTCCTAAAATAAATAAATTTAAATTTCTCCTTGTACCTTAATTAAAATAAAAACTTACTATAACAAATAAATAGTTAAAATCAAAAGATATTCTGTTTAAATTAAAAAAATAATTAAAAAATATATTATATCTTGAATAAATCCAACCTACATAATAAAAAAGTAATAAAATTCAAATTTTTACCTAACACCCGAGTGCGACAACCAAAAATAAAAATAAAAAATATAAAATTTAACTTATTAATTTATTTATATTCTTTTCAATTTTTTAAAAATTTGGTAATTCTTTATTTTTTAAAATTATCTCAAAGAGAAAAATTGTACAAATGCAAAAAATTGACCAAATGATACTGAAAATAAAAATAAAAATAAAATAAACAAATAAGCAAATATTCCAAACTGAGGTGCTTGCAAATATTCAACTCAACGTAATGACACAATCTCGAGAGTAAAGAAAAATAATTACATGACAAAATCATCCTCTTTCTATAAGTTACCAACATGAGAAATACAATAAAATAAAGAGACTCAATCTTCTTCTCAACTCAAACAATAATCCAACGTATGGTTTTGTTCAAATTTATAAAACTAACCATACAAAACTACTACAAAAACAAATTAGTTTCGACATTCATCCTGACCTTATATTTTCCCAAAAATCTAGTCAAACACCCAAAATCTAGTCAAGTGCTCCAATATCCGCAGGAAAAAGGCAGAAATACAAACAAGAAACGTTCACTCACCCAACATTGTCAAAATGGGCAATACAGGCATAATTTTGGGGGGGAATAAAACATAGGAAAATCAATAAATTACTACCAAGTTTTCCCATCTGTTTTGCGCGGAACACTCCCATCACCATGCAGCATGGCCTATTTCTGATCAAAATATTAGAATCAAAGCTCCCACAAATAGCAGATGTCTTTTTTCAATCATTGATAACCACCAAACTGCAAAGGAGAAAAATTCACGTTGATATTATATATCCTGCCTATCCAAGAGTTAGGGAGAAGGGAGAGAGGGAGAGGGAGAGAGGGAGAGGGAATACTACCAGTTTACACCAGTAAATAATCAATCGTCCAGGTAATAATACGATCCGGCGGCTTTTTGCTCCCGGTCCTTAGTAGATTCCAATTTGTTGATTCTCGGACGAAAATTTGTTGGGTCCCGCCTAAATGTGATGTTCAGATGCTACATAAAAATGCAATAGAATGAATTCATGAAAAGATTGGTGATTGAAAAAAATGTAAAAAGAAAAGCTTAAAATCTGCTACATAACAGCGACCAGGGGAAGTTTTCTCCAATTTATTTATAATGGAATATTCAAACAAGAATGGATAAGTTGCACTGGCAAAGGCTTAAAAGCTGGCATTTTTGGTGGCTTTATTTCTTGAGCTTTATTAAGGTTTTGGTAAAAATTTTGGGATCTTTTTGTTGAATTTAGACTGGAGAAACCTTTCAAAAAAAAGAAAAAAAAAGGTAGACCAAATTTGAAAAAATTCCACTAAAGACCAGAAAAGGCATTTGGCTTACTTTTTTTTTTCTTTAGTGAATTTTTTCAAATTTTCTCAATATTTAAAATCTAGGTTTTCCTAATCAACTTGAACCAAAAAAAACAAAAAAACAAAATTTTAACCAAAAGCTAAAAAATAAAAGTTCACTGAAGATGAAAAAAAAGGCACACAAGAAAATCTCACTTTAAGCTGAATGTCAACCGAGGTCTTAATATCTTTTCTTCCTGCATAGTGGTCAAATTGGAATGAAAAAGCAATATAACAAAAGTTAAAGATTCTT
>JAOTRH010112153.1:0-15276 GCA_034768845.1 Heliamphora exappendiculata
AGGTATCATTTTTACAGTTTACTGCCCTGTTCTCTGTACTGTATACTGATCATCATTTCTGTTCACTGCACTGTACATCGATCACTGTTTGTGCTCACTGTACTGTACAGTGATCACTGCTTCTGCATACTGATTACTGTGCTGCATATTGACCATTTGTTGTGCACTGTACTATATTTTGAATCACTGCAGGTCCACTGGGATGTCTGGAGGGGAGTGGAGGATCGGGCCGGTGCAAATCTGATGCGTAGCTAGGATACTGCTTCTATGCGAATCCTGCTGGAGGGCCCATTCGGTAGGGAGTACTATCTTGGTGAGAGAGTGGTTCGCCAGTCACTTGGCCATGTTCACTTCAGGATACCGGTGGTCTCTCCGGTCCGTATGCGCCGGACTGATCATCTAGGCCCCGCTGACTTGCTGCTGGAGACGATGGGGACCCCAGCTTTGGAACTACAGGTGATGGAGGGGGATTATGCTGCTTAGGCCTGGGCACACTTGATGGGTCCTCTAGGTCCCAGTCCAGCTGCCCCTGGTGGTAGGAGGAGAGGACGAGCACCGGGGGTAGCTGATACTGGAGCCGCTGCTGCTGCTGGAGCTGTTGCAGCTGTTGATGCTGGTCCGGTTGGTACTGACGCAGGTGGGGTTAGGGCTGGGGGCGTCGAGATACCATGGACAGTATCTTCCTTTGTCGATGGATATTCTTTTGACATTCCTATCACAGTTCCTCCAACACCGGAGTTCCAGCCAATAGACTCCCAGGTTTGACTCTTTTCTCATTATTTCCTTTTCACCCTTCTTTATTTGCAGATTGTTCAGTTCTGTGTCATTTCTCGACAGAAGGATCAAGCTTGGCTGGACCGTCTTATGCTGATGATGAGCGGTCTGCAGATCCTTGTTCGCCAGCAGGATGCTGCCCTACGCGCAGCTGGGATTCCTTTCGTCTCTCGGCCGGTGAATATTTATCTTTTTGGTCTCTTTATTCCCTTTTATACTATTTTTTATTGTTTGCCTCGTTTAACAGCCGTCTGTACCTACTGCTGTTCCACCTCCTACTCTTGGTCTTGCCCCGGTTCCAGCCCCTTCCCGAGGCCACGGATCTCGTGTTGCTACTTCTAAAGCCCGCTCTAGAGGATCCGTCTCGTCTGCCAGGAGCCGCTCTAGAGCCATACCTTCTTCCTCCGGCAGTGATGATGGGGATGACATCCTTGAGCGACTCTTCGAGGATATCAGCTCAGACGAGGTTGGCCATTCCTCCCGCCGGATCCGTTCAAGGCACACTTGAGAGAGAGCTTCCCCTCCCCTAGTTTTGTTTCTTTTTTGACACTTCACTTTTGTTGGGCCTGCGCCCCAACTTCTTGACAAATTTTTATACATTTACTTGGTCCATGGGCCTGCGTGCCCCAGTTTATATTCTGATACACTGTATTATATTTTGGGCTTTCATGCCATTTTATTACTTTATGCTCATCTGCTTGTGTGATTCCTATTACTCAAACTATCTTGCATGTACAATATGAATGTTAGTATTTTACATAAGCCATAGAAATTGCAAATTTACTACACCTGCCATATTCCAACATGGCGGTCGCCGCTTCCAACATGGCGGCCGCCTCTTCCAACGTGGAGTTTGCCACTTCCAACATGGCAGTCGCCTGGTCAAAGTAGTGATGTCACTGTACTGTGCTTTTTCAAGTTGACAGCCGATGTATCTAAGGTGGCGGCCACTACAATGGTTATGCCCTTTGCCAAATTTTTTTGATTTCTCGCCATTTTTTTCTTTATAAATACCATCCCGGTGATCCCATCTGTTGATGCTCGGACTCAAATGGCTAATACTCTTTTTTCTTGAATTGAGGCATTCTCCCACATTGAACGTATGAACTTTGCACCTTTTGGCCTTAACGGCCTTTTCTTATTGAGAACTGTGAAGACAAACAGACCCTTACTGATGGCTGCTGCACAATTGTGGGATCTTCAGTCTCACACATTCTAGTTTGGTCTTGAAGAACTCTGTCCCACTGTAGAGGAATTTACTGCCATGCTAGATCTGACTCCGCGAAATTCTGTTATCATCCCCGCTCCTTTTCTCTTTGTTTGGCAACAGGTGATGCAACTTTGCGGCTTGTCTAGAATGGAGGCTACCCGTTTGACCTCAGGTGATTGTCTTGACATTTCGTGGCTTATTGAGAGGTTTCATTCTACTGGTGACCTCAGTGATCTTGACTTCCAGCTACGACGTCGCTACGTACTTTGCATCTTCCTTCTCACCCAGTATCTCCTCGTCCCTCCTGATGGGCAGGTTAGTTGTGCTCTGGTCGACATTGCTGGCCAAATGTGGACGGTGAAGGACTTTGTGCCCCTTGCTTTAGCCGAGTTGCTGCTGGGTTTAGATGCTGTCCATCGTGGTGAGACCACTACTCTTGCTAGCAGTCCTTTAGTCATTCAGGTAAACTCAAACGTTACTTTTATACTTTATTTCATATTACAACTTTTTCCTCTTACTGCTCTATCTTTTGCTGCAGATCTGGTTGATGGAGAAATTGAATTTGGTACAAAAGCCGCCTACTGACAGACATAGTGTTGCGGCTTTCCTGTATCGTCCCAGTTACCAGATATGTACTAATGAAACAGCCTGACGATAGTACCTTTGTTCTTTGACTGGCCCGGATTTCACTTGGCAGTGCCCCTGGTAGCGAATTCCCGTCATGACTCTGACTACCATGAATTATTCTGGTGTTTTGCTTGCCAATATGTGACGGACTTCTTTCTACTACCCATGTCAGATCATGCGGTAGTTTGGTCATATTCAGGTGATCCCTCATATCCGAGGCCATTTATCTTCATCTGTACTGTGGGCCCCATTTTTGGCACAGTATCGGGATGCGTGGCATTCCCGCTCATTGATGGAGATGCAGGAGTTGCAGTACCCTGAGCTTTTCGCTGAATACAAGGCATGGATAATACAAAACAGGGAGAAAAAAGATAGAGAGAAGGGGGAACAGACAGCAAAGAGGAGAAGAATTTGAGGCTCTCTGCTTTGTTTTGAAGATTTCATAGCTTTCTCTTTTTATTTGTAGAGTTTGAGACTTGTGTGCCCCCTCTTTTAATTCAAAACTTTGTAACCCTGATTTAAAATAATGAAAAACTCCCACTTTATATTTAAGATAGTTCAAATTTATCCAAAGTTTTAATGACTTTATTATTAAAATTCAAAAATTAATTTGCATTAGCCTTACTTAGATTCAAATATGGTTAAAAATAAAAAAAATGTGACCGGACTTCTTTAAAGAAGCTACCTACGTATTCCAAGAAAGTGGAATCAGGCCATAACGTAGTTCGAACTCAGTTTTCACTCAGGTATTGACACTCTCCTTTGGTAATGCCCTAACTTTTGCCAAGGTCGCCCTTTCGGATTTTCGGCCTTGCAGACTGTTCTAACTTTTTGCCTGAGTTGCCTTTTTGATTTTCAACTCAGCGAGTTTTTCTTTTATCTTTATTTTTACCTCTGGAATAGTACTTCTTGAGTTGATCAAGGTTTACTGGAGTGGAGAATACATTGCCATCCAGATCCATAATGATGACTACACCACCGGTCATGATGGTTTTGATGAGAAACGGTTCGGACCAGTTTGGCTTGAACTTGCCCCTCGGGTCGAAAATAGGAGCTCTAATTTCCTTGAGAACCGAATTTCATTCTCTAAGATCTCAAGTCTTGACCTTCTTGTTGAACGCCCAAGCTATCCTTCTTTGGTAACCTTGTACATGAAATAGAACTTGCAGTATTCTTTCATCAAACAATAGTAATTCTTCCATCCGGTTCCTCTGCCATTCTGCTTTTAAGATATTGGACTCGGCTTTTACCCTTAGTGAAGGAATTTTCACCTCAATGGGAAGCACGGCTTCCATCCCGTACACTAAGGAGTATGACGTAGTTCCAGTTGAAGTTCTGATTGATGTTCGGGATCCCCATAGCGCAAATGGTAGATGTTTTGGCCAATCTTTATGTGAGTTGATTATTTTTTGCAGAATTTTCTTAATATTCTTGTTTGCTGCTTTGACTTCTCCATTGGTCTGCGGCCGATATGGTGAGGACTTATGAGCCATTATTCGATATTTCTCGAAAAAATCGAAGACCTCTCCTTGGAAATGTGAGCCATTATCCGAAATGGCCTCATGAGAAACTCCGTATCGGCAAATGATGTTTTGCTCGATGAACTTAGCAATATGGGAGGCTTTCAATGTCGAGTATGAGGCTGCTTCTACCAATTTGGTGAAATAATCAATGGCCACTAAGATAAACTCATGTCCATTGGATGCCTTCGGTGTTACCCTGCCAATCGCATCGATGCCCCATACTGAGAATAGCCACGGTGACGTCAGGTTGTACAGTTGAGACGGGGGTACGTGCATAAAGTTTGCATGAATTTGGTACTTATGACATCTCCGTACAAACTGTATGCAGTCTGTCTCCATCGTCATCCAAAAATACCCTTGTCGTATGATCTTCTTGGCTAACATATTTATGCTCATGTGTGGTCCACAGACTCTGGCATGTATCTTTTTCATCAGTTCTTGGCCTTTTTTAGTGTTTACGCACAGCTTATTGGCCCCAGAATGTCCTCGCTTGTATAGTCTACCATCGCAAATAACAAATTGCGCAGATAGTCGTTGTATTGTCTTTTTGTACTTTTTGCTGGCAATCTTGGAATATTCTCATTTTTCTATGAAGTTCTGAATGTCAAAGTACCATGGAAGTGTGCCAGTGCTTTCTTCAATAGCAGTTGTCATCTCATATGCCAGTTTTCTCTTCTGCTTAATTATCAAGGTCTCATTCAAACTCCAGGCAGTATGTCGATCATGAATATTAGGGTAGCCAGTGCATCGGTGAACTTATTCTGCAGTCTCGGCACATGGGTGAAGATTACTACTTCAAAACATGGTATTAGCTTCTCTAGCTCTTGATGGTGGAGAATCAGCGTCACATCCATGACCTTCCATTCTCCTTGTGCTTGTGAGACCACCAGGGCTGAATCCCTAATGACTTTCGACTTTCTTGCCCCTAGTTCTAATGCTGTTTTCAACCCGGCTAAGCATGCTTCATACTCGGCCTGATTGTTGGTTACTTCGAAGTTGAGCTTCAATGATAAGGGGACATGTGAGTCGTCAGGGGTGACAAGGAGGACTCATATTCCATAGCCGTATTGATTGGACGCGCCGTCGAAATATAGAGTCCACTTGTCATCCCCGACTTTCATCAGTTGTTCGTCAGGAAACTGGAATTCCGTGTCTTCACCCCTTTCCACTGGTTGATCGGCCAAAAATTTTGCTACTGCTCTGCCTTTGACTGACTTTCGAGTGATATACTGGAGATCAAACTCAAATAATAACAACAACCATCGGGCCAGTCTTCCTGTTAGTGCCAGCTTTTCGAACAAATACTTCAACGGGTTCATTCAGAAAATGTTGTTCACTATAAAAGACAACGTGTAGTGCCTTAATTTTTGGGAGGCCCAAACCAAGGCCCAACATGTCTTCTCTAGCGGCGTGCACCGAATCTCTGATCCCGTCATCTTCTTGCTTAAGTAGTAGGCAGCCTTTTCTATTACAGTTTCACCTTCTTGCGCTAGCATACATCTCATAGCTGAGTTAGTCACTGACAAGTAAAGGATCAGCAGCCTATCAGGTTCGAGAGGAGCTAGAACATGAGGGTTTTGCAAGTACCATCGTACGGTATCGAAGGCGTCTTGGCATTTCTAATCCCATTCAAATTCAACTTCTTTCTTCAGCAGGCGAAAGAACGGCTCACAGGTAGTTGTCAACTTTGTGATAAAGCGGCTGATGAACTGAATCTTTCCCAGAAATCCCCTGACCTCTCGTTCGGTCTTCGAAGGAGGCATTTCCAAAATTTCTTTGATCTTTGAGAGATCGACTTCAATTCCCCTTTGAGTGATCATAAATCCGAGCATTTTTTCGGCAGTGACTCCAAATGCACACTGCTACGGGTTGAGCCGCATCTTGTACTTTTGAATCCTTTCAAAGAACTTTTGCAGTGCTGTGATGTGGTCTTCCCGATCCTTAAATTTGACTATCATATCGTCCACATATACCTCAACCTCCATATATATCATATCATGCAGCAACGTAGTGGCAGCCCTTTGATAGGTTGCCCCTGCATTCTTTAGACCAAACGACATCACGCGATAAAAGTAGGTGCCCTAAGGTGTGGTGAATGTCGTCTTTTTCCTGTCTTCGGGATCCATTAAAATCTGGTTGTATTCGGAGAAGCCATCCATGAACGACAGTAAGGCGTGCCCTGCTATACTGTCTACTAAGATGTCAATGTGTGGCAAAGAAAAATCGTCTTTTGGGCTAGCCTTGTTGAGATCTCAAAAATTCACGCAGATTCGGATACGACCGTCCTTCTTTAAAATTGGCACTATATTGGCTACCCATTTTGGATACTCGATCACCATTAGGAATCCAGCGTTGATTTGTTTGGCAACTTCTTCTTTGATCTTCAGAGCCCATTCTGGTCGGATCTGTCTTAATTTTTATTTGACCGGTTTAGCATTGGGGTATAGAGGGATATGGTGCTGGACGATGTCGGGATCAATTCTGGGCATATCTTCATAAAACTATGCAAATACATCTTTGAACTCTTTTAATAGAGTTATTAGTTATTTTTGTTCGACTAAGGACAAAGATGAATCGATTTGAACATTTTGCGAGTTAGTTTCATTACCTAGATTTATTGACAAAGTTTTTTCAATTATTGGTTTGGCACGTATTTTTTCTTCTCTTTTTATTAAAAGTTTTATTTCTTCAGGGATATTCCCGTCGAATTCAAAATCATCAGAAAGTATATGAAATAAATCAAACAAAGCAGAATAACCAAAACTTTTGTTCATTTTATTAAAAATAGCGGGAATTACAAACTCCATAGCAAAGGAATAGAGAGGAGCACCAACATATGTGCCCTCGATTACAGACCCATACTCAATCCCGGACTTAGGATAAACAACGTGTACATCATCAGACTTGATGGTCCAGTTCTTTACTTCCTTTGCGGCCGCATTGATGATGAACTTGGTGCAATCTGCCGGTGCGCTAGAGCCCATCATGAAACAGTCCGATTCAGTTATACACCGTTGAGTCATCTCTTCGTTGAACAACATTCCCTGATCAGTATCGTCAAGTTTGTCAGCCCAGTCTTCCTCTCGGACATTCTTTCCTTCTTCCTCCATTGTCTCTTCTCCCTCGGTGTCAGACAATTGATGATTGAAAAAGATTTCCAATCCTGGCAGCTTTTGGTTGGTCTCTTCATCGATCCATGGCTCTGGGAAGCCACAATATGGAAAGTCTTCTCCTTCCTTGACGAAGTATCCATTGAGTATCCCAGAATAGCTAGCCTTTCATCCCTTTCTAGGCCCCTCCATATTTTTCTCCGTTGGCTCATACCCAAGACCGAAACGATGTGAACTTAGCAATACCTGTATGGGTTCTGCGATCCCCTGCAGTTTATGCCCTAACCCCATGCGAGGGAAGAAGGACATTTTCTTCATCATGATTAAAGCGTGTGGGTTGACGTACCTTTCTTTTTTATTCATCAGTGTCTGAACATCCTTTGCTTCATCAAACTGAAAGCCGCAACACATCGTCTTCACTGTGCTGTACTTCTAGCAGAGTTGCACCCTCTCCTCCTTTCGAGGGTGAATACTGTCCTCTCCCTGAATGGTCATCACTGTCTCATTCTTTATTAATTTTAGATTTTGGTGGAGGGTGAAAGGTACCGCCTGAACATTTGGATCATGTAGCCATGGCCTGCCTAGCAGCAAATTGAAGGAGGCCGGCACGTCTAACACGTGAAACTCAACTGATGTCTCCAGCGGGCCTACTGAAACAGCGAACGTCACCAATCCTAGTACACCCTTTCTTGTGTTATCATAAGCTCGCACTCCTTAATTGCAAGGAGTTAACTGGTTTGGCCTCATTCCTAAGCAGATGGCCGTTCTCAGTGGGCAGACATTCAGAGCAGATTCGTTGTCAATAAGGGTCACCGGGACCCATTTTTCCAAGCACTTGACGGTGATGTGAAGCGATTTATTGTGGCTTCTTCCCTCCGCAGACAGATCTTCATCAGAAAAGGAAATGACCTTCGGTTCAGCGGCTGGCAAGATGAGCCTAATCAATTGTTCCGGGGTTTCTTCTATTGGGACAGTGGCTTTGTTCAAAACCTTCAACACAGCTTGCCGGTGTTACTGCGAGGCCATCGGTAGCCCCCAGATGCTGATGCTGGCTTGCGTTTTCTTCTATTGTCTCAATACTGCATCATCTTCCTCTTCTTGTTATTTCTCCTTTTCCTTTTCACTCGGCTACCCTCTTTCCAATTGGGCTGGTTTGAAGTGTCGCCCGCTCCTGGTGAGATGTTCTATATTTTTCTCAAGATTCCACAATCCTATTATTGTGTCACCGGTCTTCCTTACTTCATTCACAGGTAGAGGGCTATCAAATGCCCACAAGTCGCCCAAATCAGTGATCGCCAATTTTTCTTTCCTTTCTTCGTCATCTTCGATAGCCCAGGTATTGTCAATCTCCTCCCAGATGTCCTCATCAATAAAGTCTACTTGTTGCTCCTGGGCGGCCCAAAAGTCAGCCCACACGGCCCCATCCAATTTTAGCACAATCCTCACCAGCCAATAGAATTGCATGTCATCAACGTGTACCTCTTCTTTAAAAAGTTGGGAAATGGTGATTCCATTGAGCACATGACCAAATCCATAAGGCCGAGTCGGCTAATCCAATGGCCATTCATCTTCTTCATTGTGCTCCCCCTCTTACTGGTATGCTTGGACTATCGGTTGATACCATTCTCAGACATTATCGTTCTATTCTTTCCCCCTATCTCGGCTGCCTCTAATCATCATGAACGAGCATGTCGTCTGATCCTCAGCTATCGAAACAAGAGGGCGTGGCAGGTGTGCTGAATAGATGTGTTGACTTGGGTCCCCCGACTCTCCCAGCGACATGTAGTTTACCCCAACCTAGCTGGCATGATTTGGTAGTAGATTTGTGGTGACATTCGGCTTTGGGGTGACCGATAGAGGAGGGATCACCTTGTTATTAATGAGGTTATGGATTTCATGGCGGAGCCTCATACACTTGTCAGTTAGGTATCCATGGATTTGATGAAATGCACAGTATTGAGAGGCATTGTACCTCGGTGGCAAGGGATCGGGTACTGGCATGGGGTCTAATGGTTTGAGGAGTCCTTTCTTGACCAATCGGTTCAGAGTAGTGGATAACGGGATGTTGAGAGGAGTAAAAGTTCTTCGCGACCGTTGCTGTGTTTGCTGACCATCGCTTGATTGCTGAAAGTTGTTTGTTTGAGGAGTGGAGGAAGAAGGGTTCAAAAGGTTTACCTCGCCCGAGCAGGACACAAGGTTAGTCGTGGCGAATTGATTTGTGGGAAAGGTCCTTCTTGGTGGTTTTTGGTTGGATTCTGTCTTCTCAATATCACCGGATTGGAACACGAGGTTAGTTGTGTCGAACAGCTGTTTAAAGGTGGAAAGTGGCTGCGTGATGAGGTAGTGCTTCAACGGAGACTGTAGGTTATTTACCACCATCCTTCTTACTCCTTTTTCAAAAGGTCAGCTTGTTATTTTAGTGGCCTTGCCTCTCCAGCGGATCATAAAGTCAACAAAAGATTCCCGATTCTCTTGCCTGGTTGTTTCAAGCTCTCGAGTATTGACGTCCAGCTGGACGTTGTAGTTGTACTGGCTAATGAAGGCAGTGGCTATATCCTCCCATGTTTTAGTTTTGGCCACTTCGAGAGAAAGAAACCACATCTGCGCAGCTCCATTGAGCCTTGAGCTGATCATCGATCCCTATAGGGGATAAGGCCCCAACATACATTCTCAAATAGATACGTGGATCCCCAATGCCATCAAACTTTTTCATTTCTGGCATCTTAAGCTTTTTGAGCAATTTCGCATATGGGAATAGGCACAGACCACCTACATCCAGCATATATTCTTATATTCCTATAGCTTTCCTCAGCACCATTTTCATCCGATCAATCTTTTTTGCCAGCGCGAATTCCCTGGTCTGAACAGTATTCTCATCTTCTATCACGATTGGGCAGAAAACCCGAGGTGGTACAGCAACCTGCGGTATTTTTGGCCCTTGGTTTTTATCCCAGAAATTTTTGCCATTCTCGTTCACATTGTCTGGTTGTCCATTCATACCAAGCATACGGGCCTGAATTTCTTGTATCTGTGCATGGCACTGGTTTTGAGCTTGGGTCTGTTGCTCCACAGCCCGTTGTATCTCGGTAATAGCCCTCATCAGGGCTGCCAAATTAACTTTATTTTCTGCCATGTCGATTGATTCAGATACTCTGCGCAGTCTGCCAATTTTTTATCTTACCCAAACTCGTGTCGACTGTACTCTTCCCGAACAATGGTAACTCGTAGAAAAATATAGATTGTACAAGTAGAATAACGACTCTCATGCATTTTTTGGAAGAACGTTCAGATAACAGACAGTAGATATCCTTGATACTCAAAACAGCTGAAACTGAAATAATGCCCCTGCTAGGCTCATACCACCAGCATAACAACTGAAAATAGGAGATAGATCAACCAAGCTCTAAGGGAAAGATTTTGTTTAAGCGAACGGCGTTCCAGCAAGACGACAGTTCTAACCCTTAAGAGACTGGTTCGTCCTATGATTCTAAAGGGAAATGGACAGCACTCCGTCAGGAAAATAGATCTAACTCTCTAGGATCCTGATGAAAAACAGGCAGCATAACGGTAAGAAAAAAGAATTAACTCTCATAGATATGCTAAGGGTTTGAGAAAAGCGAGCCTAAACAAAGGCGAAGAAAACCAACGATTCGGGGAGAACCTGAAGGTGAGAGAAACTACCATAGGGGTGTTAAACGAAACACGAGCATGACCCTGAGAAGAAAACTACTATGTGAAGGCCAAATATGGTGAAGAATAAAGACTCGGATAAGAACTCGAAGGAGAAACTAACTCAAACGAAGGAAAATAGAAAAATTCGGGCAAAACCCAAGAAAAGGACTAACCTAATTCAAACAAATAATCCTAACAACATACAATCAAAACATACAATAAAAAAAATACATAATCCTACTAGAGTTAGCAGCACCTAATTGCGGGGTTCTATGTTCACTATATGCAAAAGGCCGGGTTTGATCAATTTAAATAGGGTACCTTCTGAATATAGCCAGGTATAAACCTCCCATGCTTGGAGTGGTGCAGGTCATGGTCAAACAGTACGCCCGAACTCTTTTACTGTACCTATAGAAGCGTATAGTCAGCAAGGGTTGCTCGTCTTTCCAACAATTTTCGAAACGAATTAATATTCAGGGTATCGGGTCGACCAGGCAGGGGGTTGAAGAATAATGCATATGCTTGCAGAAATACAAATGAAATATTTTATTAGTAATCAATGATGCTTTTGAGTCTAGCATTCTTATTTGATTTTAAAAAGTAGTCCCTAGCAGAGTCACCAGAAAATACTGTGGCATTGAGATTTGGGGGTTAAAAATGAAGAAATTCAAAGATATTTTGAAAAATATTTTAAACATCTTGAAAACCAAATTTTGAAAATTCTTTTTGTTGAAAATAGAGTCGCCACTTAGTTTTTTTTAAAAAACTAAGAAAAAGAAAATTGACTACTGATCTTGAAAACGTTAACCTGAGAAAATGAATTAAACATGATATTAAAATAGCCTAAACATAATTTGTTACAAAATAAATTAAACTACTCTAAACATGCATTTAAAGAAAATAACCAAAACATGCATAACATTCATTTAGAAATAAAAATATGAATATGATAAGTACTAAAAATAAAAGATGCACAAAAAATTTATGTTTTAAAAGAGAAAAAGTCTATTAACAAAAATATGTGTGTTTTAACAAAAGAGAATTTAAAGATTTAAAGAAAATAAGAGAAAAATTTATACTAAAAATAAAAATTAAAAAAAAAATATTTATTGAACTAATGAAAAGAAAAGCTAACTATTTAAGTTTTAAATGGGATAAAAGGAAATAAGGAGAAAAGAAAAAAAAAATTACATTTAAAGAATGAGAATTAGATTAAAAGACTTTTTATTATTTTTAGGATTAATAAAAATACAAGAAAAATGAGGATGAAATAAAACTATAAGTAAATAAAGCTAGAAAAAGAAAATGAAGAAGGAGTTTTCTAAGAAAAATAAATACTAACGTTAAAGGAAAGAAAACACTAATCAAGAGAAAAATAAATTAGCATTGAGAGAAAAGAAAAAAATTAGACATTATAAAGAAATTTAAAACTAGTAATGAAAAGAAAATGTTAAAGGAAGAAAATCAAAACTACATTACAAGAAAAAGAAAATAAAATAAAATACTAAAAAGAAAAATTACACTACTATTAAAAAAACGAGAAAGAAAATAAAAAATAAAAACTAATGAAGGAACATTGAATATTAAAGAGAAAGAAAAATAAATGTTAGAAAATTAAACTAATGCTAGTAAGGAAAACTACAAAAAAAAAAAGATAATAGAATAAACTAGTAAATAATATTAAACTAGGACTAGAAAAATGAAAGAAACCAAAACGTAATTATTTAATTGCTAAATATGAATATAGTATTGGTAACTATATTCATATGTGTGTAAGTGCATTATAGTAACAATTAACAACATTGATTAGTTGTAATTATCAAAGCATGTTAACACTATTTTAATGATTTAATGAAGGAAAAAAAATAACAAATGTGTTAAGTGTGAATGTGAGGAAATTAGTTAACTAAACAATTAAAGAAAATAATGGAATTACAAGAAGCAAATAAGGTTCTATTGGCGGCCGCTGGGTTGTAAAAGGTTTCACAAGATTCTATTGACGGTCGCCACAATGTGTGTTGGCGGTCGCCTTGTTGTAGTTGGCGGCCGTCACTTTTGGTTAGGGTTTTCAAGATGTTCTATATACGGCCGCCACAATGAACATGGCGGTCACCACTTCTGACAATGACTTTGGCAATAAGTTATCGATGGTTTGGTACAATTTCATTAGTTTTGGAGATTTTAAAGGTTTTTGATGACTAGGTTCAAATACAAAGCTTAGATCAACTCCTGAGGATCGTATTGAGGCACTATTCCTCCTGTTTTCATCATCAAATTCGCCTAAGATTAGGCGGGGTCAAATTTGGGTGTCTACAGTCACCTCCTTGTTTGCTAGTTTCCTCATTTGTCTTAGAATTTGAATTCTTATTTTCTAAGCCAAAAGAGGTTTCCTCCACTTGACTCACAATGATGAGATCCTGTGATACTTTCCTAGCCAAGTCTCCATTGAAGATTTCACCCAAAAACTGTTATGTTTGCTCCTCAGCTTGATCTTTCTTGACGCCTGCAGCAAGATTCTTTGAATGCTTCTCATCTGATAAAGAGGGAGACCTAGAGACGAAACTTTTCTCTAAGCTTCCAGATGTTTCCCCTTTCTCCTTAGACTTACCCCAAACATACAGGCTTTGTACATACTGCTCTGAACATCTAATGCCCATTACTTAGATGAATCCAATTGTACAGTGACAGAGTGTACTTTGAATAGATTATTCGACTCAGACTCATTAAAGATTATACCTATGGTAATAAGTCATTCTATAGCACAATTGTTATAAGGATAAGTAGGAAAATCTGTCTATCTCTTTTATTTAAAAATGTTGGAACTTTGTGAATTCAATTGGCCATTGAATTCTAGAATTCAATATCAGAATTTATTTGCAATTCTCTTTTATTTAAAAATGTTGGAACTCCCTCCATGATAGAATATCTATATAAGCTGTCATTCCATTCATCTTTTTGAGACAGAGAAAGAGAAAAATACAGCAGTAAGGTAAGAACCAAATGAGAGATACAGACAGATTCCAAAGCTGTGGGAGTAAGAGAGAGAAAGGCAGACGGGAGAGTGATGCCAGTGGAAAACCTACAATACCCTCGGTAGACGGTGAATCATTCTTAAGAAAACTTCGTTTGTAGGAATCGGTTTGCAAATTCTGTTCATGTTAATTTATGTATTTCGTTTCCTGTAAATTCTGCTTATTGTAATTGCTGAAAGTTAATAAAGATTTATTTTCTAGATCACCGAGCATGTATATTTTATTATGGCGTTGGATTTCTACCAGCAATCTTAAGAATGAGATTGTTATCCAACAATCTTAAGAATGATATAGTTTTAAAGATCTGCTCGGTTTGGATCTTATTTTCTTCTCCAGAAAATACATGTTTATGCTTCTAACTGTTCTGTGAGTATGTACAGGATTGTGGATTCTAGATCTTCGTTGGAATATGAAAATATTATCTTGTTCAGGACAATATGTTCAGATCAATCCAGATTGTGATTTTCTTTTCGTCATAATCCAGTCGGTTTCCTGATATGTGAGAAATCTGGTCATTTGATATCAATAGATGAAAACATATCGATCAATAGATAAGTACAAAGCTAGGCTTGTTATCAAAGGATACAGACAAAAGGAAGGCTTAGACTACTTTGATACTTATTTTTCTGTATCCAGGATAACCTCAATTCGTATGATAACCGTTATTGTGGCATTATGAAATCTAGCGATACATCAGATGAATGTAAAGACAGCTTTTGTAAATAAAAATTTAGATTAAGAAATCTACATGGAACAACCTGAGAGTTTTTTCTGGGCCAAAAGAAAAAGTCTGTAAACTAGCTAGATTTTTGTATGGTCTAAAATAAGTTTCTAAACAATGGTATGAGTAGTTTGACAATGTGGTATTGTCTCATGGGTTTCACATCAACGAATGTGACAAATGTGTATATGTCAAAGACACTGATGAAGGTTATGTCATCCTATGTCTCTACGTTGATGACATACTCATTGTGGAAAGCAACGACGAGGTTATCCAGTCCACTAAAGATATGTTGAATTCAAAATTTGACATAAAGGATATGGGTCTCGCTAATGTGATTATGGGTGTCCAGATCACCAAAACATTGGACGGCCTTACGTTGTCTCAAACTCATTATGTTGATAAAATTCTGAGAAAATTCAACAATTCCGACACTAAAGTCGCCAGGACCCCGGTGAACATGAGTATTCAGTTATCCAAGAATGGGGAGGGGAAAAGTGTCTCCCAATTGAAATATTCTCAAGTCTTCTGGAGTCTAATGTATTTGATGAGTTGTACAAGGCCGGACATAGCTTACTCAGTAAGTAGACTGAGCCGATACACGAGT
>JAOTRH010112164.1:0-15276 GCA_034768845.1 Heliamphora exappendiculata
CCAGACTCAAGCTCCCAAGTCGCTTCTTCAACCCCGTGATGAAGCCACTGAACTTTGACATAGGCAATCGTTCTCCCTCGCAAAACATGTTCCTTCGTATCCAGAATCTTCATGGGACGCTCCTCATACGTCACATCCTCATCAACTCTCAATTCAGTCCAATCTAGCACATGAGACGTATCCGGTTCATACCTCTGAGGCATAGAGATGTGAAAGACGTTATGCACAGATGCTAATTGAGGCGGCAGAGCCAGACGATATGCTACCACCCCAATCCTTTCCAAGATCTCAAATGGTATAATAAAACGAGGTGATAGCTTCCCGCTACGACTAAATCTCATCAACCCCCTACGTGGCGAGACCTTCAGAAACACATGGTCTCCCGCGAAAAACTCTAACGGTCTCCTCCTCTCATCAGCATAACTCTTTTGGCGGCTTTGTGCAGTCACCAGACACTGTTGAATCACTGTAATCACCTCTGTCGTTTCCCACACCAAGTCGGGTCCCAAAATAGTGGTCTCTCCCACCTCTGTCCAACAAACATGCGATCTATACGGCCTATCATACAGAGCCTCATACGGTTCCATCCCAATACTAGACTGATAGCTGTTGTTGTATACAAACTCTACTAAAGATAGATGATCATCCCAAGAATCCTAAAAATCAAGCACACAGGCTCTCAGCATGTCCTCCAAATTCAGAATGGTCCTCTCAGACTAACCATCGGTCTGAGGATGAAAAGATGTACTAAAAGTCAAACTCGTCCCCAAAGCCACCTGAAGACTCTACCAAAAGCGCGATGTAAAGCGCGAATCTCAATCAGAAACAATAGTCACCAGTACTCCGTGTAGTCGGACTATCTCCTGAATGTACAATCTGCTCAATCTATCCACTGAGTCTCTCACTCGAATGGGAAGAAAATGCGCTGACTTCGTCAGCCTATCTACCACAACCCAAACAGCATCATGTCCCCTTAGCGAGCGTGGAAGTCTTGATACAAAATTCATAGTGGCATTCTCCTACTTCCACTCAGACACCAACAACGGTTGCAACAATCATGCTAGTCTTTGGTGTTCCACCTTCACTTGCTGACAAGTAAAGCAACGAGAAACGAAGTTGATCACATCTCTCTTCATTCTCGTCCACCAGAACTGACGGCGTAGATCGTGATACATCTTTGTGCCTCCCGGATGCACTGCAAGGCGTGAGTGATGAAACTCATGTAGCACCTCAGCACGGCACGACTCCAACACAAACAATCGCCCTAACAACCTCAGACTCTTATCTGAACTCATCACCCATCCTGCTGTATCTGTCCCACTAGCAATGCGGTCCCGTATCATCTGAGCCTCTGGATCGGTCCTTTGAGCTTCTAAAACGCGTGCAATCAATGTAGGCTATGAAGCAACTGAACATAAGGTCGCACCTCCCGTTGTCTCCTCAAGACACAAACCAAACTCCCCGACAACTCCAAGCATGTCCCATTCCCGTATAGCCACAGAAGCTAACGAGCCATGAGATCTCCTGCTGAGCGCATCATCTACGACATTTGCCTTTCTCATATGGTACTGCAAATCAAAGTCGTAGTCTCCCAATAACTCAATCCATTGTCTCTGGCGAAGATTCAGATCTTTCTATGAAAATAAGTATTTCAAGCTCTTGTGATCAGAGAAAACCTCAAAATGCTCACCATATAAATAATGCCGCCATGTCTTCAAGGCGAAGACCACAGCTACCAACTCCAGATCATGAGTCGGATAATTCCTCTCGTGTGTCTTCAGTTATCGCGAGCCATAGGCTACAACCTTGCCTCCTTGCATCAACACACAGCCCAAACCATCAAGTGACGCGTCGCAATACACAGTATATCCCAGACCTCACTCTGGAATAATCAGAACTGGTGCACTGGTCAGTCTCCTCTTCAGCTCCTGGAAAGCTTACTCACAAGACTAGTTCCATACAAACGTGACTCCTTTTCGTGTCAAACGCGTTATCAGTGCTGCAAGCCTAGAGAAGTTTTGCACAAATCGCCGGCAATAACCTGCCGACCGAGAAAATTACGTATCTCAAAAACATTCTTCGGTCGCTGCCAATCCGTCACTACATCGATCTTCGACAAGTCTACTGATACCCCATCCTTTGACACCACGTGTCCAAGGAATCTCACCTCCGTCATCCAAAACTCGCACTTCTTGAACTTCACATACAAGCGATGTTCTCTTAGAAACTGCAAGACAACATGCAGATGCTCCTCATGCATCTCCCTCATAGATGAATAAACTAGAATGTCATCCACGAACACAACTACAAAACTGTCCATATAAGGGTGGAAGATACGATTCATCAGACCCATAAATGTAGCTGGAGCATTCGTTAAACCGAACGGCATAACCAGAAACTCGTAGTAACCATAGCGAGTCCGAAAGGCGGTCTTTGCTATGTCCTCGTCCTTGATCCTCAGCTGATGATACCCTGACCTCAAGTCAATCTTAGAAAAGCAATGAGACCCTTTCAACTGATCAAACAAGTCGTCGATCCTCGGCATAGGATACTTGTTCTTCACCGTCACCTAGTTCAACTTCCTGTAATCTATACACAATCGCAATGAACCATCCTTCTTCTTTGCAAAGAGAGATGGAGCTCCTCACTGCGATGTACTCGGCCACACAAACCCCTTATCTAGCAACTCCTGCAACTGCACTTTGAGTTCTTACAACTCCGTCGGTGCAAAACGGTACGATAGCATAGAGATAAGAGAAACTCCCGAAACAAGATCAATGGAGAACTCCACGTCTCGGTTCGGTGGCAACTCAAACAGACAAGGCTCAACGTCACACTCCCACTAACTGGGGTCTCCACGCACATAGTACTACCCAACCAGTCCATTTTCAACCCCAAAGCAGATACAAATGTAGATTATATAAATGAGTGTGATGCTCCGGTGTCGATGAGAATGCTGGCCCATGATCTAAAAACTAGAAGAGTACCTCTGATCATGGCTGGTGTAACAACAACATCAGATGCCACTGGTTCTTTGGAAGCACTGCGATCAGCAAGAACATAAGCCCTGGCCTGCGGTAGTCTGGTCTGTCCACCATAACTCTAAGTCGATGGCTATCTCACCGACTGCGCTGAAGTACCTCCTTCTGCAAACCTCGACGTTTGTGCCCTAAGCTCCTGCGGAGCCTATCGCCTTTGTACCGATGAAGCAACTGGTGCTCTTGTTGCACCCTAAACATTCCCCTCTCTGGGACACTGTCTGTGAAAGTGCCCGGGCTGACCACACCCAAAACAGATAGGTGGGTCTCTCGCCTATGACTGGATGGGCGCTGAACTCTAAGATTAGCCCTTCTGCGGGCACTCAACTGAACGATGTTCTGGCTGTCCACAACGATAATAGATCAATCCTCTCTGCTTTGGCCTTCCTGTCGAGGCCACTGAAAGTGTGGGTGCAGATGACTGCGGCTGAGATGATCCAACAAAATGAGATTTAGGTCTGAAATAGTTTTATAGAATCTATGATGATTCATACACAACACATGCATCTTTTCAGGCTTTCACCGAAGGATCGCAGCCCCATCTAATGCATCGTTGACCAGAGTCAACATTCAGCCAACTATGAACAACCATCTACTCTGGCTTTCATCGAAGGACCGTAGCCCCAACTAATGCACTGTTAACCAGAGTTAACCTACGCAACATAAGCAACCCACGCATAAATAAAACTAGAGTTCTAATGCTCAAAACCACGTACAAATACTATGTTTCACATAACGACAGCATATGCCACATAACTCGTCATCTACTAACCCTAAAGACCAACAATCATCAAAACGAAACCAAACCCCGAAGGCTAGCTCCAAATCTCTAAAAACTCAATTTTTACAAATGTTTTCACAAAACACTATCTTTTCCAAAACTCGCCTTTTAAAAAAAGAATTACGAACCGAAACACATCATGCACACAACGATGTATAAACACCACGAATAACAAAATCACGTTATTCCTGAAGATGATAACAAACGACAACAAAGCCCCAAGGCCACAACACGGCCTCCCATAACAACAAAATAACCTCAATAGGACATCAGTCTACTGAACACTCCCATTCAGTCGACAGAAAAAGGCTACTAGAATTTTAGAAAATTCCCCCAAAACATAGGTAAGCCGATTGGATCCCCCAATCCGGTCGATTGGATCATCACGCTGTCGACTCAATCGACTAGATCACCCAGTCCAATCAACTAGATCACGGCGAAAATGAAACGCTAGCTATAGGAACAGCTTTTTAACCCCAAATCGAAGCAATTAAACTCCTTTTTGACACCTTCAGACATACACAACCCCAACACTACAAAGAAACACCAAAAGGAACACCTCAAAAACCCTTTTGTTTAATCGAAAGTAACCAAAAATGATTTAGGAACAAACCCCAACTTTTTGAAACATAAATCAACTTTTTATGCATTTTAAATCGATAAAAACATATACGATTTCACGTAACACCCCTTTAAGACATGAGAGTTTAGGATCCTACCTCGTTGAGTCAAAAACTCAATACCTCAAAAAATGAACCTCGTCGAAACGAGATTTCGTTCGGATGAACGCGAAACCCTCAGTGTAGATAGCAAGGATCCGCTATCCGATTGTCAAAAACTAAGCCTGGGCCCTAAGAAAATCTAGAGAGAAGGTGGAGCATTTGGTGTGGAGAAAGGAGATTTAGCTAGCAAGCTAAGGATTTTATGAAATTATCTCACCAAAATATCTTATTTATAAGCCCCGCCAAAAATGTCTTTTTTTTTTAACTTCGCACCACAATGCCGAACGGCCTCAGAATCAAACCCAACATGCATTTCTTAGCCCGAATATATATAAAAACACATACAAACATGTTATATGAAAACAAGAAATGACACGCCAAAACATCATAAAAATTAAAATGGGTCAGGGTCTCACAACTTAAGCCCTAAAAAGAATTTCGTCCTCGAAATTCAATACAAAGTCAAAAGAAAATAACCCCATCGATCGCAATCGACAAAGGCACGAGAGGTGGTCAGCCAAACTATTCCTAGGATATGGTCAAACGTGATCATGTACTCTAAACAACGGTTAACTACCTCAAGACACAAGATCTACCAACTCGTCCAAACATCACATCCTCACCAACCGATGTCTCTATGCCCAGCACACAGCCCATGGAGTCCCTCTCCCACTACGCAACAGATGAAATGAGGAATCACAATACTCCCATGTCGATAAGAATACTAGCCCAAAGTCTGCACACTAAGAAAGTACCTCTTCTCACTAGAGGAGTAGCTGCATCATCAGGCACGACCAGTGCCTTGAAAGAACTGGGATCTATAAGGGCATACACTCTGCCCTGTGTCATTCTGGTATGTCCACCATAACCTGGGACTGTTGGCTATTGTACTGACTGAACTGAGGTACCCCCGTCTGTCACCATGGAAGTCTGCACTATTGGCTACTACTGCCGATAAACTTGTCGGTCATGTATGGGCGGAACGACTAGTGCACTTACCATGCTCGGTACACTGCCTCCTTGAGGACAGTTCCTACAAATATGTCCTGACTAGCCACACCCATAATAAACTGCTGGCTCCCTCCCCTATGACTGAACCAATACTGGATCTTGGGATTACCTCGGCTATAGGAAATCCATCGCACGATGCTCTGGCTACCTGCACTGGAAGCAAAGGAACTCGTGCTGCTCTGGCCTCCCAAAGGAAACCACTATGGTACTAGTGCCGAAAACTGCTGTTGCGATCTAGATGGATGAAAACTATGACCCGAGGACATTTGTCTCTTGTTGGAACGCCCACCTGACTGTGCCTCTATCCCACCCTACGGTGTCTTAACCTCCTTGGAACCCCAAGTCTCACTCAAAGTGTTCTCAATCACTGCTGTAGAATCTACCAGGTCTGTAAAAACACGCAGCTCAATCCTACCATGCGCTCCCTGATCGAAGGCCTCAAATCCCGCTCAAGCTGCCTCCTCAAACGTAGCTCGTCTGTAACCACTAACTCTGGTGCAAAACGGAACAGACTAGTAAACCTGACCTCATACTACACAATACTCATTACTCCCTAAGTGAGAGAATAGAACTCCTCTCTGTATAAATCTCTAGAGGAAGTAGGAAAATATTTCTCCAAAAATACCCTCGTAAAAGCTATCCACGTGCCCTCCACAGTATCCATGACACATTTTCACCACTCATGGGCATCATCTCTAAGCTGGAAAAAAACAAAAGAAAACCGCAGTTCTTACTCAACTATCTGCAATGTATCAAGGATCTAGGTCACCAGTTCCAACCACTCTGTAGCTACCATAGGATCAGGATCCCCAACGAAGGTAGAAGAGTCAAGACACATGAACTCTTGCATTGCCATAGTCGCCCTCGATTCAGGTTCTCTCTCTCCCTAGTAGTCTCAACTAGCTGACAGATGAAGCCTACCATCTCACACAACAACCCTATCTTGTCATCGATCCTTGGGGAGCATTTGCATCCCCAGCATCAGGGATAAGCATATCCCCTTGGCCTAAACCACGGCTACGGCCTCAACCATAGCCTCGTCCTCTCTACGCAGACATCACGTCTATCTGAAAGGAACATGGGACATAAGATGCATCACATCACATGAACATAAACAGTAATCACATAATCTTGTTAACACTTAGCCACATATGTTCATGTTAAACAAACCCCATGTACCGAGGAGAATCGACAAGTGAGACGCGTCAATTTGGATAACTTACTTAGATTCTTTGCTAGAAAACACGTCAGCCAAATGCATTTCTAACTCGGCTTCCAAGCTTGTTAACCCAAACACTCGAAGGCAAGACTGATCAATGCTAAGGTCTAACCCCCATGCTCACATATACACGAAATTCTCATGCTTGTAAAGCTATCATGTTCATGTTATCAAACATCTAAACACATACAATCAAGCGCATGCAATCAACCTCACAAGGTGATGTACCCTCTTTCTATGACTCTTAGATATTCGAACCCAGATCTCTAATACCAAGTTGTCATGCCCTAAACTCTGAGCCACCCAAAACACCCATAAATAACACCCAATCTGATGTTTCACTCTCAAGATAAAGAAAATACATGTATTAAATATAATTGCCAATAGGCTTACAATATATGGTTTCAACACTAAAAACATGTAAAACATTACATGGTTCAAAAAGTAACAAAAAAGAAGACTACAGATCTTCTGCCCATCCGGCTCCTCCAGATTAATCTACATGGCCGTATGCACCTGAAAAATATTTTCAAATCCCACACCGTGAGCCAAAACTCAATAGAAACTAGACTAATATGTAATAAAAGCTACATGTTCTAATGCAAAAAGATATAAATATTTTGACTCACACGAGTCTCAAAATAGTTTGATATTCATATAAAGATATACTACAATGTTTCACGTACAATCCATGCATGTATTGACTCTCACGAGCCCCACATAAAACATATGTAAATATTGACTCTCATAAGCCTCAAAATAGTTCTATAAAATCCACGATGATTTATACGTAATATATGCATCTTCTCGGGCTTTCACTGAAGGACCGCAACCCCATCTAATGCATCTTCTTGGGCTTTCATCGAAGGACCGCAGCCCCATCTAATGCATCGTCGACCAGACTCAACATTCATCCAACCATGAATAACTATCTTCTCGGGTTCTCACTGAAGGATCGCTGCCCCAACTAATGCACTGTTAACTAGAGTTAACCTATGCAGCACAAGCAACCCACACAACACATGCATAAATAAAATAAGATTTCTAATGCTCAAAACCACGTACGAACACTACGTTTCACATAATGATAGCACATGCCACATAACTCGTCATCCACCAACCCTAAAGACCAACAATCAATAAAACGAAACCTAACCTCGAAGGCTAGCTCCAAACCTCTAAAAACTCAATTTGTACAAAACACTATCTTTTCTAAAACTCGCCTTTTAGAAAAAAAATTATAGACCTAAACACGCACACAACAATGTATAAACACCACGAACAACAAAACCACATCATCCATGAAGATGACAACAAAACGATAACAAACCCCCAAGGTCACAACACAACCTCCCAAAATAACCCTAACAAGATATTAGTCAACTTAACACTTCCATCCAATCGATTGAAAAAGGCTACTGGAATTTCAAAAAAATTTCCTAAATCAAAGGTCAGTCGACTGGATCGCCCAATCTAGTCGACTGGATCATCACACGATCGACTCAGTCGACTGGATCACCCAGTCTAGTCGACTAGACCACTACAAAAATGAAACCCTAGGTACATGAATAGCTTTTCAACCCCGAATCAAAGCAACCAAACTCCTTTTTGAAACCTTCGGACATACACAAGCCCAAAACTACAAAGAAACACAGAAAGAAACACCTCAAAACCCCTTTTGTTCAACTAAAAGCAACCAAAAATGATTTAGGAAAAAAATCCAACTTTTTAAAACGTAAACTAACTTTTTATGCATTTTAAAAAGATAAAAACACATACAATTTCACGCAGCACCCATTTAAGACATGAGAGTCTAGGATCCTACCCCATTGAGTTAAAAACTCGATGCCTCAAAAAACAAACCTCACCAAAATGAGATTTTATCTGGATGAATGCGAAGCTCTTGGTGTAGATTTTATCGGGCCCCAAGAAAATCTAGAACGAAGGTGGAGCTTTTGGTGTAGAGAAAGGAGACTTAGCTAGCAGGCTAAGGATTTTATGAAATATCTCACCAAAATATCTTATTTATAGGCCCCGCCCAAAAATATATTTTCTTTTAACTTTGCACCACAATGCCCAATGGCCCTAGGATCAACCCAACATGCACTTTTAAGTTCAAACATGCATACAAACACATACAAACATGCAATATGAAAACAAGGAACGACACGCCAAAATGTCACAAAAATTAAAACGAGTCAAGGTCTCATAGGGAGTACCTCTTTAGAGAGTTTAGGAACTACTTTTTGTCAGAAGAGATTATATTCCAATTAACTGCATTGAGCATTCCATAGTAGAATGGTGTAGTAGAATGAAGTAATAGGACTCTTATGGAGATGGTAAGGTCAATGATGAGTTCTTAAGGATTACCCGATTCGTTTTGGGGACTTGCATTAAAGACAGCAGCTTATATTTTAAACATGGTACCTTCTAAGTCAGTAACTTCTACTCCCATAGAATTGTGGACCAAGCGTAAGCCTAGTTTGAGACATGTTCGAATTTGTGGGTATCCAGCACATGTTCTAAAAGGAAATGTGAGTAAGTTGGAACCGATGATAGAAGTCTGTTTCTTTATGGGGTATCCCAAAGGAACGAAGGGTGATCTATTTTATAATTCTAAGAATCAAAAGGTCATTTTTAGCACCAATGGCCAGTTTTTATAAGAGAATTATATTATGAATCACAGATCCAAAAATAAAATTGTTCAAGAAGAATTGAGAGAAAATACTAATAGAACGGAAGAGAAACCACAAGTCATTGATATTTCATTGCCTCATCATAGTGGGTTGATTATCGGGACCGGTGTAGATCATGATCAGGGTGCTACCACTAACATTGCTAACGAGCATGTGGGTAATGGTGCACAGGGATCCGATTCTACACAATGTGTTACTGCTAGTACATGGACGCAGGTAGTGCCTCGTCGTAGTGGGAGGGTTGTTCATCAACCCGATTGGTACATGTTCTTAGGAGTCTTTTGATAAGATATCGACAGAATTGGATAGCAAACCCTATAACTATAATGAAGAATTCCACGATAAAAATGCAGATCTTTGCCAAAAGGCTATGAATTTAGAGATAAAATCTATGTATTCTAATCAGGTCTGGAAACTTATAGAACCACCTAAAGGGATATAACCCATCAGATGTAAGTAGATCTACAAGAGAAAGAGAGGAGCAGATAGAAAGATTGAAACCTTTAAAGTTAGGCTTATTGCACAAGGGTTCACTCAGAAAGAAGGAATCGATTACGAGGAAACTTTTTCGCCAATTGCCATGCTTAAATCTATCTGGATTTTCTTATCCATTGCGGCTTATTTTAATTACGAGATTTGGTAAATGGATGTCAAGAAAGCTTTCCTTAAATGGAAGTCTTAACAAATGTATCTATATGGTACAACCAAGCGATTTCATAGCGAAGGGCCAAGAGCACATGTTGTGCAAGCTTAAGCAATCCATTTATAGTCTTAAGCAGGCATTAAGGTCTTGGAATACTCGGTTTGATTAAGCCATAAAATTTTATTATTTTGATCAGAGTCTAGTTGAGTCCTGTGTGTACAAAAAACATGACGAAAGCATGACGAAAAAGATGTGGGGGTGTTATCTTTCATAAAAGTATGGTTATTTGGGCAATTCGATATAAAGGACTCAGGAGAAGCTAGTCACATCCTTGGGATCAAACTTTTGTGAGATTGAAAATAAAATATATTGGGCTTATCATAGGCAAAGTATATCGTTGATATCCTTACTCATTTTGGCATGCAGGATTCCAAGAAAGAATGTTTTTCTTTCAGGCATGGAATCATTCTATCCAAGGATCAGTGTCCTAAGACACCTGATGAGATAGAGAAGATGAAGGCAGTTTCGTATGCTTCGGTAGTAGGAAGCCTAATATATCCTATGCTTTGTACTAGACCTAAAATCTATTTTTCCGTTGGCATGATTAACAGATATTAGTCTAATCCAGAGTAGGAGTATTATACTGCGGTAAAGAATATAATCAGGTACCTAAAAGGAACTAAGAATTTTATGTTAGTTTACTAGGCAGACAGTCTAGTACCTTTGGAATACACTGACAAAGACTTCTAGTCAGACAAAGATTTTTATAAGTCTACCTCAAGATATGCGTTTACCTTGGGAGGTGGAGCTATAAGTTAGAAGAGTATCAAGTAGTCCTGCATTGCAAATTTCACCATGAAAGCCTAGTACTTGGCAACTTCTAAAGTGGTCAAAGAGGTTATTTGGCTTAAGAACTTCCTATTGGATCTAAATGTGGTGCCTTTAGTTCAATCAGCTATTACACTTTATTATGATAATAGCGGAGCTATTGCTAACTCGAAGGAGCAAATAGTTCATAAGAAAGGAAAGCATATTAAGCATAGGTATCACCTGATACGAGAACTTGTATAGAGGGATGATGTTGCTGTGACCAATATTGCATCAGGAGACAACCTTACAGATTCTTTTACAAAGGGCCTTCTGGCTAAGACCTTCGGTAGTCATGTAGAGGGTATGTGAGTCAAATGTGTAGCAGCATGATTTTGAGTATAAATAGAAAATTATCAGGGTTGTATATTAAAAACCATAGATTTATATTTGGTTTTAGTATTTAATTTTATTTTAATAAAATTATTTATCTATTTTATGAGAATCTTAATGAGTAATGTATGCAATATCATTTCTTTAATATTATGCACGATTGTCATTCATTCTGTATAGTATTTAATTTGATGTGTAGAGTACGGTTTGCACACAGAAGACCATATTATAAGTTCCTACAAAATATAAGTTTGGTTAACCGTTTAGATGAAAATAAACAAACCATTGGTACGATTGTAGCATAGAGTTTTAGTAGGCCTGTCTTGGTTACGAAAAACAGATAATAGCGCCATCTATTGTTCCAACTCGCTGTACTAGTACATTTTGTGTGTATTAAATAGGACCACATTAGGGTAATTAATTTTATACTTACTATGTAAATTAATTCACACCCCAAGGTTATTATGAGTGCTTATACTCTTAATCTCAAAATAATTATTATTTGCGTATATTTAATATTCGTTGTTTGGATTAATTAGAGGGTGCGATGTTTTATGAGTCTATAGTCACGGTGAGTTGGATAGTAGTATTAATTATATGGTGAATATTAATTATTGATAGAATTCACATTCCGATTGTTCGGGATTGACGATATACCCTTAAGTAAGTTCATAAGTTTTGATCGGGCCAAACTCTACAGGTGGATTTGATTATTCGGAGGTCAAATAAGTTAAGCGAAATGGCTGAAGAAATTTTAAAGATACCGATTAAATTAAATTATTAGTAATTAAATTTAATTGACGAGTATCGAAAATTTTAATGTGGGGAAATGAGTTAAGTATTTAATAACAGGAGCTCAGTGCAAATTGGTTTTGAGATTATGGCTAATAGTGCAGTTATAGTTCTTTAGTGGTGTGAACTGTAATTTAATATTTTATGAAAATTACAAAAATCGTTGTAAGATTTTCATAATTACATAAACCATTGAGAGGTTTGCATATTTGTAGAAACCTCTAGATGCGTATCTGGGCTACACTAGAAGTTTATGTCATAATTACTCCACCAGTCTCTGTTGTAACCCTATAAATATGCGAGTACTCTGAACCAAAATCAGAATTTGTATTTCAAGACTAAAGTTGTCTAAATTTTACCAGTTTCAGTTCTCAGAGGTTCGTAGCCCACATTATGTTCGAAAATCGCATCGGGAATACAGTAGAAGGCCTGACCGAAGCTTCAACTTAAAAAATCAAAATTCATAATTGGAGAATCGATCAAAAGGTATTCATCTAAATTAACTGTGGTGGTACGGACTTTATTTTTGATTGTTCGACATCAAAATATTTTTATCTAGAGCGTATTTTGGTAATTGTCCATCCAATTTTTATTTAGCAAAAAATCATTTATAAATTAAAGATCTGGCAGTTTGCCTCCAACACCTCTAAATAAGCCTCTAATTTCACCAAATTGAAGGGAGACAAGAGCTTGGATCCTGTTATGGTTGGAAGAACAAAAGAAAAGAGAAATGGAGGAAGAAAAAGAAATCAGTAAGGAGTGAGGGTGGGTCTTGAGTTTTAATCCTCTCTCTCTAATTCTCCATGCTTCTAGGAGTCTCAATTAAACACATGGTTAGGGCCTTCTTTAGCTAGTTCTTTTTATTTTCTTCTCTCTCTCTCTTTCTAGATTATGCTCTTATAGTCCATTTTCACTTTTATTCAATTCTATTAACTTCATATTCTATATCTAATATTTACAACTTAGTTTAACCCCATACTATAAGATTTTAAGTAAATATTCTGTAATTAACCATGAATTATCATCGTAAATTATCTTCAATAATTTAATTATATTAACATAATTAATCAAAAGTTAAAAATGTACCAGGTCTCTACATCACGTATCACGCATTATATTATTTTTAGTCACTATTCTACAAATTTCGTCTCATGTTGTTTAACTTAACATTTTTCAGGTTCAACAAGAAGGGGGAAGTCTGGGAGGAGGTGAGTGTTAAGTTGGTTAGAATTTTGATACAAGTACTACTACAATAATAGATAAAGATCTCGTTTAAAAAATTAAAAAGATCTCAGTTTGTTATTAAAGCGTGATTAAAAAATAAAAAAATTTAATCTCAATTTTTAAAATAAATTGAGATTATATGTATTTTTAATCTCAGTTATTAAAAAAATAAAAAAATAAATTAATTTTTTAATCTCAAATATTTCTTCCAAATAAGATTAAAAATAACTATAACAAAAACACCCCCTCTCCCCAATACATGTCTCAGGAATTCCCCCTATCTCACCTATCTCATCTCAGGAGCCCTAGCGTCTCAGGCTAATCGATCTGTCGCCATACGCCATAGTCGCTCAAGCCACCACCGATTGCCGTCGTCGCTCACACCATTGCACATTGCCACCGCTGCTCACCACCGCCTGTCACCACCGTCCCATTCATTGCCACCGCCACTCGCCACCACTCGACTACACCACCAGTAATCCCATTATCACTCGCCACCACTCTCACACAGTAACCCCTCCCTTTGATCTTTCACCATGTAAGTTCCTCTCTTTTTTCACATCTCTATTTACGTATAAATATATACATTTTCAATTTGAAACCCTAGATTGTTTCATCTAATAACTTGATTTTTGTAAACCCTAAGTCATTTTCTTCCTTAGATTGCAGAACTAGTCTATGCAATGTTGGGTTCATTTTCAATTTTGATTGTTGTATAAATTGTCATCTCCTAGTGTTTTATGGAAGTGCTTTTACCAGTTTTGTCATCAAGCTTCGCTTGACTAGTGTATGGTAGCCTATGTTTGGACTAGTGTTTTTAGGAGCTTTTTTGCTTAAAAACCTCCAAAAACACTACTTGTTTAGTCTCAGCTGGTTTTTTTTATACATATTTTTACATTTATTTTGTTACAAAAAAAAAAGCTAAAAAGCTTTAAAAAAAATTTGCCCAAATATAGGCGTCGTTACAATGGACTATTTCCTACTAAAGTCAGGACTTCCTTGGGTTAGGATTTTGGCTAAAACTTGACACTGTATAACATTAAACGGCCGCAGTTGGATGATTTTGAATTGAAGTGATGAGTAAGTTCACCACACTTGAAAGCAACAATCTCTTTGTTGTTGTGATTTTGCTTGGCTGGACAGAACTTAGATTATTCGCCGGGTGTGGGGCTTTAGGAAGGGCTTTTGTGAGCTCGTTTGGGGAATGAAGGATATGCAGGAGTCTTAGGAGTTGGATGATTATGAATTGAACTGATGGGTAATTTCATCATACTTGAAGGCAACAGTCTCTTTGTTGTTGTGATTTTGCTTGACGGGACAGGTCCTAGATTGTTTGCTAGGTGTGTAGCTTTTGGAAGGGCTTCTGTGAGCTCCTTTGGGGAATGGGGGATATGTAGAAGTCATAGACTGATAGGTCATGTTTGGTTACTAATTGGATTAAATTATTCCCTATTGGTATAAGAAATTGCGATAGGATTAAATCATGTTGTTTATATTAATGTCCTTCACATTTGGCTCCTTTACACGCAACAAATTTAGTAAAACATGACAGATGTAGCAGTCATAGCTGCTTGGGAGGTAGAAACCAGAATGAGCATGACCAAATTTCAACAATAAACAGTGGCAAAATTGCAAGCCTAGAAATTGGTAGAAAATAACAAATGAACATGGCCTAATAAAAGACTTACATAAAAACACATAAGAAAAATAGAACTAACTGAGAAAGAAGGAGATAGATGGTTTGTTTGAACATAAATTCAAAATCCAAGTGAAAAGAAAATAAGTATTTTAGTCCATTGCCTTAAACAGGACGAAGTTAAACCATAGTATTGTCGTGGAAGGGATATAAACCAGGAAAAAATGAACTAGTATGTAAAAACTCCAAACCCTTTTCAAGAAAAATACAAAATCTAAAAATAAAAATAAAAGAAGCAATCGGGGAATCAAACT